>JAQZBX010009127.1:0-46689 GCA_029593785.1 Cabassous unicinctus
CTGGAGAATGAGCAGCCCTCTCCTGATCTGCAGATCCCCAAAGCAGCTCCTCAGGCAGGTTTCTACCTTTCCTCTGTTGTTTTTGTGAGAGAGTTGAGCCCTGTCTACCTACTGCAGCACCATCTTCCCTGAAGTCCCAGTTTTAACACATTTTAAAAATAGCTTCATTGAGATATAATTCACATATTATGCAATTCATCCACTTGAGGTATACAGTTCAATGGTTTGGGGTACAATTTCAGATATATGCAACCATCACTACAATCAATTTTAGAATATTTTCATTACCACAAAAAAAACATTTATTCCTTATCCCCCCACTGTATCCCACACCCAGCCCTGTGCAGCCATGAATCTACTTCCTGTCTCTAGAGATTTACATATTCTGGTCTTTCATATGAATGGAATCATATAATATGTGGGCTTTTGTGGCTGGCTTCTTTCACTTATTTTAATATTTTCAAGGTTATTTGTGCCATCTGACAACCTCTGTGAGGAAAGTATATTACATAAGATGGAAATTGAGCCTGGAATGATGAAGTCATCCATCCCAGGTTTTATAAGTAGATAGTGGTGGAGCCAAGATTCAAATCCAGAGCTATCTGGCTCCAAAGCCAGAATTCTTAATCCTAAATCACACTGCCTCTGAAGTGGTCAGTGCTAATTTGACCACTAAAGTTCTGGCCTGTTGGCTTAATAGGCAATTTTTACTGTTTTATAGTACTACACCAAAACAGAGTTTGACCACTCAGAAAGCCTCTTTCATGTAGAACTTATTGTAAAATGGATCTTACCATCATAATTTTATAGTTAAGATCCTTTTTAAGATCACACAGCTAGTAAATAGCAATTGCTGAATCCATACTTGGGCTTCTGAGGGTCTAAATGTTACTTCAAAAATATCTGTCTCTTCCTACTGTGTCACACTGCATCTCATTCTTTAATGACTCTGAAGGGAAAAATTGTAGTAAAGAGCCTGAGCTTGAATTTTAATATATATCTTGTTGCTCTGATTAACACCTGCTTTCAAGTAGGATTGTATTTGACTACATGTAATAGAAACCTAACCACAGTGGATTAACCAGTTGGAGGTTGATTTTCCTCGGTGAACAAAGAGTCAGGAAGATGATTGAAGCTAGTATGATGGCTGGAGCAAGTACTCAGAAGCCTAGGCTCCCTCTAGCTTCCTGCTCTGACATTCTAAACATATCTTTATATTTGCAAGATGGCTGTCCCATCTCTAAGCATCAAGTCTGCTCTACAGGCAGGAAGAAGGGTAGAAGACGAAAAGGCACATGACAGAAGTGTCTGAACCTTTTTCTCAGAGAAATGATAGCTTTTATGGAAACTCCACCCAATACACTTTTGCATACATCTCATTGGCTGAAAATGGTCACATGGCTATACCTGGCTATAAGGGAATTTGGGATATGAGTATTTTTAACCAAGCACATTGACTCCTAAAACAAAATCTGTTAATATAATAAAGAAACAAGGGGAAGCAGTTGTGGCTCAATTGGTTGGGCTCCCGTTTACCATATGGGAGGCCCTGGGTTCAATTCCTGGGGCCTCCTGGTGAAGGCAAAGTGGCTCACATGGTGAGGTGAGCGAGCTGGCGCAACAAGATGACCCAACAAAGGGAGACAAGCAGACACAGAAAAATGCACAGCAAATGGACACAATGAGCACAAGCAGCAAGGGGATGAGGAAGGAAGGAAGGAAGGAAGGAAGGAAGGCAGGGAGGGAGGAAGGAAGAAAGGAAGGAGAATGGATATCGGCAGGAGCTAGCAGTGTCTGCCACAAATTTGCACTGGGCTGTGTAATAATAACCTTAATAATCCCTTATATTGATCCAGGCTTTTGCTTTCTCAAAACACTTCCATGTGCATTTTCACTTTTAATCTCCATGGCAACCTTTTAAAGTAAGTAGGGTATGGATTATCAGGAGTCATGTAGATCTGGCATCATATTCCCTATTTTTCAAAAGAGGAAACTGAGGCTCAGAGGGGTTAAGTGACTTGCTCAGTCATTGAACTTGTATGTAGTAAAACCTGAAATGGAGTTTAGTATGCAAGAAAGTATTCATGGACGTTTTCTTATTTAATCCCATACTAGCACAGTAAAATTAGCAGAATATTATGCTCTTTTTATAGCTGAAGAAACCACACTGCAGAGAGGTTATTTGCAAACGGTCCTGCATAGTATGTGGAAGAATCATGATTCAAACGCTCTTCCACATACTCTGCCACATAGCTCAGCAAATGAAACATGGGCAGGATGTTAATATCTAACTGCTCCCTCAGCTTGGCCTCCAGGTACACGGGTAAGAATCCTTCAACCATATGTGATAGGTTTGGGTAAGGAAAGATTTTTGCCCATGTAACAGTGGTCAGGTGAGGTTTGGGCCAGTTATGTCCCATGCTGTGGTAATTTTCCCAGTATACTTGAATAGGCATGCTCGTGAATTGGCAGAATCCCCACACTGGCTCTGTAATCTATAGAGTGAATGCTACTATGGTAGGAAGGACCAAGCAGAAGCTCCTGGAACTTCACCTTACTACCAGAATAATAATCAAAAGCAATATCCAATCCTGAGAGAATTACAGAGATTGTACAATCTTTAAAGACTTGAAAGATATATCACCTTCTCATTTAACTTGCCTGCCTTCTCTTGCTCAATCCACATTCTCTTAGTTGGGTTCCTCAGAAGCAGACCCAAAGTCAAAGATTCAAATGCAAATAATCATTGGACCTTTTCTCTTTTCTACTTATTCTTTCTTCTTTGATGGTGTCATGAAATCCCATGGACTTAAATACTATTGGTATGCTAGTGACTCCAAAACTTTATTACTATTCTTGACCTATCTTAGGAGCTGCAAACTTACATATCCAACTGTCTACTTGACATCTCCACTTCACTAACAGCTCGAACTTAACATGTCCAAAAAAACTATGAACTCCAATACTATGACTCCCTATCTATTCCTTCCTTATCTCAATAATCACTCAGTTTTTTAGCCCAAAAACCTAGAAGCCATCCTTAATTCTTGTGATTTGGCCTTCAAGATGTATCCTGAATCTGACCACATCTCACTATTGCTACCTGTGTCTCTCTAGTTGAGGCCATCATAATCTTTCCCCTAAACTATTACCATAGCTCCTGTATTAGTCAGCCAAGGGGGTGCTGATGCAAAATATCAGAAATCTGTTGGCTTTTTTAAAAAACAATTTTTTGAAGTATAGCATTCATACATGAACATACATAAACTATAAGTGTTCAGTAAACATCGTGAACTTACAAAAGAAACATGCATAACATCATACAAGGCTCCCACATATCACCCCCCCAAACACCCTGCATTGTTGTGAAACATTTGTTAACAAATCATGAAAGCATCGTCAAAGTATTACTACTAACTATAGTCCGCATCTTCCTCCCCTATACATTTTTTTAAAGGATTTATTTATTTATTTACTTTTATCGATGTTTACCCCCCTCCCCCGTTTTTGCTATTTCTGTGTCCATTCACTGGGCAACTCTCTGTGTCCGTTTCCTGCCCTCTCTTCTCATCCTTCTCCTTCTGTCTTCACTGGGATTCGATCCTCAGAATCTCAGATGTGGGAGAGAGTCATCCTACCGCCTGTGCCACCTTAGTTCCTGGTTTTTTGGTGCATCTCGTCTTGGCCCTCCCTTGTGTCACTTTCCTGTTACATCATCAATTGCTGCGTGGCTCGCAGGACCTGGTGGTGCAACTGCTCGCGGGGCCTAGTGGCCCATGTATCTTCTATATTTTTCTTTTTAAAAAATATTTACCAGGAGGTCCTGGGGATCAAACCCAGGTCCCTCCATATGGGAGACGGATGCCCAACCACCCAAGCCACATCCGTCCGCCTGCTATATCGCTCTCTTAAGGTTGACCAAAGATGCCCAAAGTTACAGTCTTTTCCCATACAGGATGGTCATATAATAAATCAGGCTTAGTTTATCACTAGCATTCCAAAAACCAGACCTAGGGAGAAAACTAGGTCTGGGGACACATGCATGGTTTCTAATATAGCAAATGTTTAGCCTACCCTGATTATCACAAAATCAGGTCAGTGAGAATATTCGCATTGTTGCCTTTTATAAAGGGTATTTATTTGGGGTAGAAGCTTACAGTTACCAGGCCATAAAGCATAAATTACTTCCCTCACCAAAGTCCATTGCCATATGTTGGAGCAAGATGGCTGCTGATGTCTATGAGGGTTCAGGCTTCCTGGGTTCCTCTCTTTCCGGGGCTCCCTTTCTCTCCTGGCACAGCTGCAGTGCTTTCTCCACAAGGCCAGCTGTAGAATATCAGGCAAACAGCTCTGTCTTTCTCCCTGAGGCCTCTGCCTGTGTTTAATGGAGACTTCTTTCCTTCCTCACGTATCTGCTTCTCCTGCGTGTTTAGTTCCCCGGCTCCAGGATCAAAAATCCAGCATCAAAACTCCAACTCTGTCCTGGTCCAGTCAAAGCCATAATCATAATTTAATCACGCCCAGGCATAGACCAGTTTACAAACATAGTCCAATATCTATTTTTGGAATTCATAAATAATGCCAAACTGCTATAGCTCCTAACTGGTTTCTCTACTTCCATTCTTGCCATCCTGCTGTCTATTCTCCACACAGCAGCCAAATGTGCCTTTCAAAATGTATATTAAATATCATCACTACTTTGGTCAAAACTCATGATACTTAGAGTAAAAACCAAACCCTCACCATGGTCTTCAAAGTCCTAACTGGTTGATTGGTGGCTACTTCTCCCACCTTGTTTCCTAACATATGGCTCCTTTAACTCACCCCACACCAGTCATGGTAGCTTTTTTTTGAAGTTTCTCAAATCTGCAGAGCTCTTCCAAATCTCAGAACCTTGTACTTCCTCTCCCTTCTGCCTAAGGTGCTTTCCTCCTAAATCTTTGCAGGACCTTCTCCTTCACTTTAATGAGCTCTCTGCTCCAATGCCTACCTTCTCAGAGAGGCTTACTCTGATGACCCAATTTAAAGTACTCATCTCTGCACTGATAGTTAGGAAACAGGCTAACCTATAGCAACAAAGAAATTAAAAAATACAGTGCCTCAAACATAATAGATATTTCTTTCTTTCTCATTTATTAGGACTCATGGGGTGAATTTGACTTCCTTCCCATGTGGCTTCCAAGTCACTTTCCATTTCTCAGCAGGAGGGAAGGTAAAGAGAAAGTCCAAGGCAAGCAGCTTTGTCTCTTGGGAGGTTAATTTGGAACTCACTGTCATTTACACCTCTTGGCTCAAACACGGTTACATGTCCACTCCTAACTGCAAGACAGGCTGGGAAATATAGTCTCTAGCTGGGTGATGTCATGCCCAGGTAATATAACTCAGAGGTTCTATACTAAAAGGAAGATGGAGAGAATGGATTCTGGGGGACAATTAGTGGTCTTTGCCTCACCCACATACCTCATCTTCTCTCCACCCTCTTCTTTTGCTCCATTTTCCTTCATAGCACTCCTCCCTACTTAAGATTACATGTGTTTGTTTATTTCTTATTGTCCCTACTCTATAGACTATAAGCTCAGTGAGGCAGGGCTGTCCTGTTTACCATTGTATCCCTAAAGCCTAGGAGAGTAGCACATAATAGATGTTCAGAACATATTTGTTAAGTGAATGAACAAGAAAGGAGTTGGCCAAATTTCATCTAACTTGTAATAATAGGTAGTTATTGGAAATAATGTTAACTTTGAATTATAGTTCAACCTGTTATCTTGAAACAAAGGGTTAAAGTTTCCAGTGGGTATACCTCCAGTAGATAGTAATACATTTTAGTGAATTGTAATCCATGACTAGGGGGTATAGAGAGTGTGTGAATTTTATACTTTACAGAGTCATGAGAAATAGCGTTTTGGATTGCTACGTATACTAGATCAAAAATATTTATTTAAATGATCTAAGTATTTATTGCATTCATGTGTAACTAGTGTTACTGCTACTTCCCAAGATAGCCATGACCATGGAAAGGAATATAACTTGGATACTTTTGGGTAGAAAAACATTAGCAAACTTTATTAATTTTTTATTATTTTAAGAAACTTAAAAATACTGAGAAATAGAAAAATTAATAACAAATACTGCTAGTCCTTCCACAGAGAATTAAGAACAAAATTTTCCAAATTTGCTTTCATTTTTTTCCTTGCATGCATGTGTGCATTTACACAAAGCATACCTGAATAGATTATCACTGAAAATAAAAAAGAGAAAACACAACAGATAACGCTTGTATCCCCACCATTCCCCTTTGATCTTCTCTACCAGCCCCATTCTTATCCACTCCTTTTCAGAGGCAGCCACTGACATGAGATTGGTACAGATCCTGCCAGTCCATCTTATACATTTACATGTGTGTGTTCATAAAAAAACCCAAAAACTATTATCCTTTTATGTTGTAAAATTTTGTTTAAATGCTACTTCACTCTCCTTATCACTTTATGGTTTTCTTCACTCATCATTATGTTCTGGGGACATATTAGGATTTATTTGTGCAGATTTAAAAAATTACTTTGAATTTTAGTACACTATTCTTCTATATGATTATGCCACCCTTTAACAATCCATTCCCATGTTGGTAGACATTCAAAGATTTCCAGTGTTTTGCTTTTGGAGACAATACTGTAGTGAGCATTCTTGCTAGGTACATATGCTAATATTTACTTGGGGCATATCCCTAAAAGTGGAATCCACAGGTCCCAAACTATACAAATTTTTTATTTGTCTGAATGCTGCCAGTTTCTTTCTAAAGGGGCTATAGCAATTTATACTTCTGCTAAGAGTATGATAGTACCTATTTTTCCACATCTTTGCAATACTTAACATAATCAGACTTTAATCTTTTTGCACATTTGTTATTAATATTCTTAACTCTGCTTAACTGGAAGAAAATTCTCTAATTCCTTTAACCAATGCACTTTGTATACACATTATTTTACTAAATAGGTTAAGATATTGCAGTACAGTGGAAAGAACTTTGATATCATCAAATGTTTAGGTAAGAACTTAATTCATTTTACCTCAGTTTTTAATTCTATAAAATAGAAATATTAATATCCCAGCAAGGTCATTTAAAAAACTAAATGAAATATGAAAGCACCTGGCCCATGCTTGTCATGTGACAAGAGAGCTAAATATTTGTTCCTTTTGTACAATTGCCTCAACAATATTGGAGATTTTGGAATATGTACTACTATGTGTAATTCATTGACTCTAAGGCATAATGGATTATAAGATGCATCATTTTTTGTACCTTTAAAAAGAAAAAATACTGCTCATTAAACCATGAAAAGCCATTAATTGTAAGGTTTCAGAGATGTTAAAATGTAATTTTAAAATGTGCATCTTAAAATCAATCAAATATAGTATCATCTTAATTTTGGTTCCTCCAGAAGTAAACACTGAGACAGAGATTCAGATGCTAATACTTTTGGAGGTAGTATCAGGGCACACCGATAGGGTAGAGGTGATATGAAACAAGAAAGAGAAGCCAGTAAAGAGTGCTTTAAAAATGAAGCAAACAAAATAGCCAAATACAATTAATAAGAAATATTTGTATTTTATTTATTTTTAAAACTATTATTATTATTTCATTTTCTTATTAATTGTATTTGGCTATTTTATTGGCTTCAATTTTGAAGAAATTTTGGATCACAGAAGGGTTACAACTATGACAGGGGAGGATCATTTGTGCGGGGTGTCAGTGATCGGGGATACATGGGAGGAGGGTCACCTGTGCATACATATAAGGTTTATAAATGTGTTCAGTTGTTCATAGGGCATTGTCACGGTAGGTGGAGATTCACACAGTAACCAAAAGAATATAAAATTCCCATCCTGGGGAGCTCTGCTACATTCTCTAAGGGGACAGCAAGAATCCCCTGAGTACAGGGGCAATAACTAGTAAGGGAAGATGATCTATTGATGGGCCCTTAATATTGATGACTGTACTTATGAACCTTTACTCTTGAAATTGAAACTTAGTCTAGTATTATAAGGTGCCTAAGAGTTACCTCCTGAGAGCCTCCTTATTGCTCAAATGTGGCCTCTCTCTAAGCCAAACTCAGCATTTAAATGCATTACCTTCCCTCCAGTGTAGGACATGACTCCTGGGGATGAGCCTCTCTGGCACCAAGGGATTATTACCAAGCACCAACTAGCAATGCAGCTGGAAAAAGACCTTGACCAAAAGGGGGAAAAGGTAAAGATGAATGAGTTTATATGGCTAAGAGATTTCAAAGTGAGTTGGGAGGTCATTCCAGAGGTTATGCTTATTCATGTGTCAGCAGGATCTCATTGACTGCCAAAGTAAATACTACCTCAAATACTGGGGCTCGTGAGGGCCCTGGAGACACCCAGACACTATAGTCAGGGCAGATAGCTCAGGAGTTTGATGCCTTGCCAGTGGGCCCTACTTTGGAATTTATGCTCCCCCGAGTGACAGAGTTGGACTCAGTTGTGGTTTTCCTACACATGGCTCTTCTGACCCTTCTATTTGTACCTATAATTAGCACTAAGGTTGATAGATGTATGTCCAAGAGACTAAAGTTTTTGGGCTGTCCTTGTGCCAGCTGGGCCCTGAATCTCAACAGAGTTGCAACACCTACTCTCCAGTTCATTGGACTCACCCAGGACAACTAATAAGGAGATAATGGTGGACAACGACCATCCCAAGGAACTGAGAGAGTCTACAACTGCAAGCAAGAGAGTCTACCCATCTTCCCTGTGGGATTGAAGCCCCCTCTCAATTAGAGGTGGAGTGGGCATCACCATCCCAGAATCCTCAGAATTGGGGAATGAACTATGGACTAAAGTAGACTTACTGGTATTCTACTATAGACTTATTGTGATTCTAGCAATGGAAGAAATTATATCATTGATGTGGAGGCAATGGCCACTGGAGGTTCTGAGGGCAGGGAGAAGGGAAAAACAGGTGAACTATGGGGGCATTTTTGGGACTTAGGAATTGTCCTGAATGACATTGCAATGACAGATACAGGCCATTACATATCTTGCCATAACCTACAAAATTGTGCGGGATAGAGTGAAAACTACAATGTAAACTATAATCCATGCTTAGTGGCAATGCTCCAAAATGTTTTCATCAATTGTAGTGAATTTACCACACTAATGAAGGATGTTGCTAATGCCAGAAAATGTAGGAGGTGTAGGAAGAGGGGCATATGAGAATCCCCTATATTTTTATGTAACATTTATGTAATCTAAATATCTTTAAAAAATAAAAAATATATTTAAAAAAGAGTGCTTTATCAAGCAAGTTACCTTTGTGGGAAAATGGTGCATAATTCTCCTGGAAAATTCTAAGAGTCAGTGTTGATCATGCACCTCAGATTTATTCTGTTCAAGGCACAGGGAGCTAGGGTACTTAGGCACAAGCTTCTGCTAGTCCTTAGTTGGGAGCTCTTTTGTGGGGCTGTTAATTCCCTGGTACTTCTGGCCTTTCCATGTGTGGAAAGAGAATTTTCCAATGGTTGAAGAGAATGAACCCTCAGTGGAGTTGCAGGTGCTGGCAGTTGGAAGTCGAGCTGATATAGTTGGACATGATAAGGTGTTGGGGCAATTGTAGGGCACCAACCTTATCTGTTAATGTTGGGCTGCTCAGATGCACTTCTGCCCAAAGTTTACCATTTCTTCTTACTGATTCTTCAAGATTGTTGCCAGTCAAAATTCTAAAAACGAACAAACACAAACATTGGAAAGATTAATGGGAAAAACTGGAGTTTCTGCTATAGCAGTTGATACTGAGGCCATAACCAATATTCATCTCTCCCGCCTCTCTAGTCATTCTAAACTTCACTTATCCTTGGTCAGCACTTCTGCTATTCTAGGTTGCTTGCTCATTGGAGAAATCCAGACTCTCATCCTTGGGGGTTAGATGAGAATCTGGTTATCATGCTTTTCTCAGGTTGAGGTTGCTGCAATTGCTAACTCATAGTTATCACAGAGCTTGGAAATATGAAGAGATGTCCCTACTGGGGACATCCTGTGAATCCCAGACATATTCATCCATGCCCTTAATATGTAGTCTTCACCCTGTCTCTTTTATAGTAAAAATATAGTAACCCCGTTTGTACTGGCATGAGGAGTTCAAAGTATCCAGAGATCAAGCATTTTGCACAAACTCCCCAAATATGCCACTGGGAGTAATGGGTAGAGGGGCTACCCCTTCTTCTATTCCTTTGTTCTTGTGACCATGTATTCTACCTATCAGGTCATGTATTGGGCACTGGCTCAAATTATATACTGCATCTAGAAGGACACCACTCCAATCCTGCAAGATGCCATCCTCAAGCCAGTGCCTTTAAGAGGCTATTCCAACATTCTATCAAGCCAGCTGCTTTGCATGATGTGATCATAGTAGTATCTGAATCCCATTGGCACGTCATCATTGTCTTACTTCTATGACATAAATTGTATCCTTTGTTCCTAGGTAACATTATGTAGTATCCCATGGGTCCCTTGGATAGTAGGGATGGCTGAGATTCTCTGGGAAAGAAAGGCAAACCCATGCCTGGAATATGAGTCAATTCCAATTAAAACAAATCACTGCCCCCTCCAGGATGAAAGAGGTCTAATATTTAACTTGCTACCTAGTGGCTGGTTAGTTCACTCAAGGGATGATGCCATATATTGAATGCTCAGATTTGGTTTCTGCTGTTTATAGGTTGGACATTCAGCAGCAAAAGTAGCTAGATCAGTCTTGATGGGAGAGACCTATGTTGTGGGGCATGCCTTCATCTCCTGACACATGAATATTCAATTCATGAGTCTACTGGCAAACACTGGGGTGGCCGAGGACAGAAGCTGGCTGCCCTCCCGGTGAATGTCCTATACAACTTCTTGTTTAGCATCTTTCTATGGTAGATGCTTTCTGGTGGACCCTGATGTGAGGCACCCAAGGAGTTCTATAATGCATCTTTTAGCCTGCACCAATATGTGACATTGATCCATTCTTCCACAAGCCTAGCTGTTTACCTATTCTGTCTTTTGGAAATAGGGAATCCCCAGAGCAGCCATAATTGTGAGCTGAGGAAGAAGTGTTGGTGTATGTAGGCATCAAAAAGCTTCTACAACTTTCACAATAGCTTCTGACACCAACTATAAAAGTTCAGTCAGCAACTGCAAAGACCACAGTAACTCAATTCAATTCTGACTCCAACTACCAGGAGTTAGGTCAGACTCAACAGGTTAAAGGTAATCCTCAACAGAACTCACTGAAAGTGCTATACTTATGACTATAGTTTTATTATAGTAAAGGATACAAATAAGAAGAAGCCAAAAGAAGAGATGTATAGAATGAAGTCTGGCAGGGTCTCAAATGCAAGCTACAATGTCCTCTCCATGTGGGGCCAGCTCTTGGTAGCATATGAACTACAGATGTGGTCCTGGGTCCACCATGAGTAACAAAAGGCATTCCTATCAGGGGAAATTCCAAAGATGTAGAGTTACCTCCCCAAGAATTGGGGACAAAGACCAGCCAAGTTTTTCATTATACTGTATGGTATAACAGAGAGAGGTGACATAATTACTACAATAAATATGACACATTGCTTTGAAAAAGACCAAAGTTTGCTCGTGGATGTGGGTATTGAAAAGGCGTAGCTTGTGAATTATTGTGAAGTGGTGAAATGATGGTTATTGGAATTGGATGCAAAGTTGTAATACCAGGTGTGGATAGGTGTGACTCATAACACATGCAATGAAATAAGGTACCTAGTACATATCTGAGGTTTGTAAATGTGTGCATTGTTTACGGGTTCAGCTGGGTGCAGTTTTCTACATTCATCTAGTATCTCTTGCAGGATGAAATCAAGCACAAGTGAACATGAAATTCCTGTTATGCTCACATTGTTCCCTTATATATCAATTGCACTGGAACAAATTCATGTTTCAAAAGAAGCATTATAGCAGAACTGACACTAACTCTAAAAACTTCAGTAATGTGACAGGCCCAGAATATTTGTGAGGTTTATCTTCCACTTTCTGGTATACATGTGTCATATGAAGACATCCAGATTACTTGCCCTTTCCTGCTCTTGAGTTTTGTTTAATAAGAGGTCATTGATATAGAGGACCAGTGTGATGTTCAGTGGAAAGTACAGATGATCAAGTTTCCCTTGGGCTCTATTATGTCAAAGAGCAGAAGAATTGGCATAACCTTGGGGCAACTCTATGAATGTACTGCTGTCTGTTTCAAGTGAATTACCCTTACCAAGACTGTAACTCTGCCTCTTGTTTGTTGCAGCCAGAGCTTAAATCAGCCAGAGCTGCATCCATTGTCAGAAGTGTGCCTCATTTGGGGACCAGCACCTTTAACCCCAGAGCCCAGAGCTGTGGGGATGGAAGCACAAAGTGCCCCAATGAGACATTGGGAAGAATGGTAAGTGGGGCCACTACTGTTCCACCCCTTGATTCCTGGATCCATGAATTCTTCCTGGACATAGAGTCATATAAAGGTCTTTGATTAATACATATACTACCTTCTGGGGGATGGCACCCCATCCTCACAGAGTATTGCCTCTGAGCTGTTGCTTTAGCTATGTCTGTAGTAGGTCATCAGTGGCACTTTGTTTATGTGTCCATTGTGCCAACACTGAGTGGGTCATTTTTTCTACTTGGTGGTTAGTGTCTCTTCTGTGGTGGATGCATTTGTGATACAAAGATCTCCACACTTCATGCCTACTCCCACACATCCATTCATAGGCCTCTATGTTCCAAATCTTTCAATCTTTCTCTTTGTAGGCCCCTAATCTCTGGCTACGGATGGTTTAGCATTGCCATGTGGCCTCTATTATTTCAAAGTTTTATCATCCCTTTTGCTATCAGAGAGCCAACTGCTTGTACAGCCTCTCTTATCATCACCCCTAGCCTACAGAAAAAAGCCAATGCTGAAATTATTGGTGATGCTGGTTCATTTCTGACTAGTACATTTCATAAGGTCTCTATAAATGGTGTGCATTCTCTGGGATTTCTCATGAAACCTAATAGCTTTCAGCCATTCATAGTATATCTATTTTAGTAGGCTCACTTTCTAAGCCTTTTAATATTTTCTTCCACCATCTGCTGTGGCATTCTTGGTATTTCAACTTTACTTAGCATGAGCCATCACTTTTTCTCTGCTTCTAAGAGTCATTCCAATAGTGAGTTTGCGTCATCTCCTGGGGTACTTGTCAAGGTATTAAATTTCAAGACAGTGCTTCCAGGTCAATAAACTCTTCTCTTTCCAATTTTATCTACCAGATGCCTTTATCTAACACCCTCAGAATCTAGTTCCATGCATTTTCTTCCAGCTCCTGTCCATGCTAAATCTTGCAGATCCTTTAGGGTATGGCTCCTTTTCCCCTTATCAAACCTAGCCATCCGAGCTAGATTATGCTATGGTTTCCTCTAGTTGTAGGCCTAAAGCCAGGAGGGGAACTGGAGTCAGATCCTAGGGAAGGACTCTGCTCCGTTAGAGACCTCTGGATTGCCTTCCAACATGGGGTGGATGGGGGCGAGGAGGGATTTTAATGACTCCTACTAGAGAGTACTGGGTCACTTCTGTAGGCTCAGAAGGCATAGGGGAATATGGAGAGTCAACATATTTTGGAGTATCCACACTGATACATCTTTCCTATATGTTAGCGTCCCAGGTTTTCTAACCAGGACTATGACCTTAGCATAACAGGATCTGCCTTGATTGGGCATTTAACTTGTTTTGACGTTCAGTCCATTTGACTATTAAGTCCTAGACTTAGTTCTTAGTTTTCTTCTCCTTCTTGCTCCAGGCAAGGAGGGATTCCTTTTCTGCAACAATGAGAGGTCCTTTGGATTTTACACCTGGCTTTCAATTGCCTATTACTTAACTTCAGCTGTTCATTATCATCTTTTAGGGTAATGAGCAATAACCATCCAATGCTCTTGTCCTTACAGTTACTAAGTTGCCCATATCTCTCAACATCTGACATATCACAACTGCTAATGCATTTCATTCCATGAAACATCATTCCAGTTCATCTCCAGTGAAGGCTTAAAGAATTGGACTGCTATTTTTTGCCAGTGGCTATCTGCTCCACCTACCACCAGCCAGGTAGTGAGTGACCCAGCTTCAAAAACCCATCTTATCTCCTGCTCTCGCAGACTCTTCCCAGTACCAACTGTCACCAATTTCAGTGCCAGGGCTAGGATGAGGCAAGTGAGGTACGTAGGGCGTAAAGTTTAAGGAGTTACTCAATCTCAGGTTTGAGCTAGGACAGGGTTAGCACTTGAAAGTAAGTGCCTCCTTAACTTATTTTTGCCCTAGTCACTGTTCTTGCCTCATCTTTGTCCTGGTCCTGGCAAGTTGAGTTTTCCAGAAGCTAATGCTGAGATAGAGTTTGGGTTGCAAAATCAACACCAGTGAAAAGAAGTGAGAAGAAGCTGTATTGGGCAGAGGGAGAATTCAAACTGAAGTGCAGGCCTGAGAAGGCCTCAACCAACCAGGCAGGGGACACTAAAGCAAATATTACTCATCTGAGTTGTCCTGCTTTGGGTAGAAATGATCAGGTCTTTATAGCCATACCTCACTCAGTCAGGCTGAACCTGGTGAAGTGTAACTTGGCAACTTCTCTGTACCTGAAGTGGGCCCTAAAGGAGCTGACAGCCTGAGATTCTCTGCAGACCACACTTCTTTCACTGGGCAGCAAGCCTTACTTGAATGGGGCTCTAGGTGACACATCTCTATGTCTACCACAACTCTTTTGTGGGCTTTGTGTTTCTTGTCACTGTAAGTTTGAGTTCTGCTGGTTTGGATGTCTTAGTTCCCATTGGAGAAATGCCTCTACCAGGGAATGAAACAATAATCTTATTGATTTGGAAGTTGAAACTGCAACTTGGCCATTTTATTCCCCTCACAGTACTGAACAAGGAAAGGAAGAAGGTAATGTATTGATTGTGGATACTGAACCTCATTTTCTAGGGGAAACTGAGTGGCTAATACAAAATGAGGATAGGGAGAATGGTGTTTAGAACCTAGGGAATTCTCTGGAACACCTCCTGGTAGTTGCATATCCAATAGTAAAAGTTAATGGAAAATGACAGCAACCAAAGTAAAACAGGACCAATGATTCAGACCCCTCATTAATCAAGATCTAGGTCACACTGTTGGGTAAGAAACCCAACCAGTAGAGGTTCTGACTGAGGGCAAAGGAAACAAGAAGTAATAGGGATGAAAGAAGTTACAAATACTAACTACGGCCTTTAAAGATGGTAAGGAGCAGCTATGAGAAATTTCTTCCTTGTTTGTTATGAATACATGCACATACAATTCTCTTTTTCTTGCTCTCCTTTCTTCTTGTTAATTTATGTAAGGATTGATGTTGGTGGTTAATATTACAAGGTAGTCTTTAATTTTCAGAATATTCAGGAGTAACTGTAATAGAGTTTGAGAAGTTAAAATATATTTAGAAACATGGGTGTGGATGCTGAGTATCTAAAGAGGTGGATTGTGTCAGTGATTAAGCTATTATTATCTCTCAGCTCCAAACCTACCTTCTTTTTTTTTTAATTTTTTTATTTAATTTTTTTTTGATTCTTCCAAACCTACCATTTTTTACTCTGTTTTTGCTGCTAGGACTTAGACTATGCAAACTGCATTTCTTTATTGTCAACTGGCTTTCTACTACTTTGTGCCAGTCTGGAAGAAAGAAAGAGGGAGAAAGACTTTCTCCTCCCAGTGTGTTTGCTCTTCCTGTTACTATTGCCCCAGCAATGACTCATTACCCTGGAAGCAGTCATTGGTTCCAGTAGCAGTTGGTTTCACTTTTGAGCCTCTTTCCATACTCCCAGAGGCAACAGTTTCACACCTTCTCAGAGGTATGGCCCTACCTTCCTCAGACATGTGAATCTCAGTTCCAGCATCACAAAAGAGTATTGTTTGATTCAAAAAAATTTTATATGTATCTATTACATTTAATTGAGAAATGTATATATTTATTCATCTGTGTTTACTTTTTAGTTTTAATTGTTTATATATTCAGTTATTAAATATATATATTTTAAAAGCTATATTTGGAGTTCAGAGTCAATAGCTTAATAACCTGCACGTTTGATTTTGAAAACACTCAAGTGTTTGTCCTTCAGAAACAACTCCTTCCTTCTGGATCATGAAGTGAACCTGCTCACACCAGAAACAGGGTGAAATTCTGCCTCTAGGCATATAGCTACCTATCTCTGCTCCTATTTTAGTCAGAGAATCCTCCCTTCCAACATGGTTCTATGGAAAGCTCCAGGGTCTCTCTTAAGCCTAGGATGGAGACAAGGGCTACCCTTGAGACTTCCAATTCAGTCTATAGAAAATAACATATGGCAGAAGGATTGATGCCATTATCCTCAACCCATAGTCTGAGACCAGAGAGTAAGGTGACGATCCAGGCTGACTTTTCATTCAAGCTGCCTGGCAGGCTTTCCCCTGGAAAATGAAACTTTCTACAGTGTCTATTTTAATTATGCATGGACACAGTTGATTTTCATATCCAAATACTCAGGGCTGTGGGGCAAAGGAATAATTGCTGCCTGGTGGTTGGCTGCAAAAGGATGAAAAAAAAAAAAAAAGGGCAAGACTTGTAAAGCCTTCTAGACTGATTAATAACCTGTGTTGACCCTTTAGCAAAACCGTGAAGTTTGCAGAATTGGCTGAAATCAGCTATCTTTACTTCTTTACCATTATTCTCACCCCATTTCCAGGTCACACTAGTGGGCTTTCTGCAGCTCTACATACTTCTTACCATCCCTAGATTTTCTTGGCCTATCAGAGAATAATCTGGTAAGTAAAATATGTCACTGGGTCACTATAGGACCTTGGTAAATCTCTATAGCCCCTTGGAGTTTAGTTTCCCCAGTTGCAGATGAAGAATTTGGACTAGATGGGTTTAAAATATATTTCCAGCCCTATAAATTCTAATACAGTAATTCTGCCTTCTCCCACAGAGTTATCTAGGCAAGGCTTAACCCATTCTTGGATTGCAGTTTTCTCACTGGTAAATGAGTAAGTTGAATTGGAATAAATTAGATTTAAGGCCCTTTTCACACTTGAAGTTCTCTGATTCTAATTTACTCTAAGATGCAACTGATTATAAATTACTCTAAGATGTCACTGACAGAATGCATTGCCTCTTCTAGGGTACTTGCAATGTAAAGAATTGAAGTAATTCTTTAGGACTTAAGTCTCTCTTTCTCTTTAGCTATAATTGATATAAAACAAACATGAACCTAAGAAAAGAGGGGAATTTATTGGCTTAGAGAATCTAAGGAATGATCTAATGACCAACATTCATAAAGTATACGAAGTTCCTGGATCTCAGGAACACCTAGAAATGTATTCCAAAGCTAGGATGATCCACCTCTCTCTTCTGCTTTCCATGTGTTCATTTCAATTGATCTCACTGTAGGTCAGCTTTTATCCTCAGGTGGGAAATATAATGGGAAATATGAGTTTTGCATCTTAGAGCATCTACCACTAGGAGGGACCAACCTTGATGTTCTGAGTTTAAATTTCAAAAAACACAGAGAAGAGTGTTGTTATTCCAGTTTTGCTTAGGTGTCACCTCTGGATCAATCAGCTTTAGGTGGGATGATCAGGGGAATTAAAAAAACCAGCGTTCACTTAGTATCTATGGAGATTGGGGAGGGCAGTTCCCAGGGGAAAAGAGCATATATGTGCTGGTTCAAAATTCCTAAGGAATATGATTATGGTAAAGGTATGGGTATTTTTTAAGGAGGTACTGGGGATTGAACCTAGGACCTTCTCCATGGGAAGCAGGCATCAACCATTTAACTACACCTGCTCCCCAATGAGAGTTTGTTTGTTTGTTTGTTTGTTTCTCCCCACACCCTCATTGTTTGCACTTGCTGTGTCTGTTCATCTTCTTTGTTTCTTTTGGAAGCACTGGAAACTGAACCTGGGACCTCTGATGTGGGAGGGAGGCGCCTAATCGCCTAATTGCCTGAGCCACCTCTGTTCCCTGCTTTGTTGTATCTCTCATTATGTTTTTCTTCTTGTGTCCCTTGCTACATCATCTTGTTGTGTCAGCTTGCCGTGCCTGCCCATTGCTCCAGCTCGCTGTCTTCTTTAGGAGATACTGGAAACGGAACCTTGGACCTCCCATGTGGTAGGTGGGAGCTCAATCATTTGAGCCACATCTGCTTCCCGAGAGTTGGTTTTTTCATTTGTTTGTTTGTTGGTTGGTTGGTTTTAGGAGGTACCAGGGAACGAACCCTGGGACCTTGTACGTGGGAAGCAGGCGCTCAACCATTTGAGCTAATTCCGCTTCCCTAAGGTATGGTCATGCGAGTGAGGCTATTTACCTTTAAGGTTGAGAGCAGTGGAAAGGGAAGGTAGGAACTATGGTTTTCCCCATTTTATTAACAAAGGAACAGAGACTTAGAGAGTTAAATAATAACTAAATAGTAGAACTGAGATTGAAAACTGAAGAGTCTGATTTTAGAGCTCATATTCTTTACCATTTTAAGTTATATATATATACATATAAACATACATATACATATACAAATACATGTTGTACTTATATTTAAATACTTAACTTAGGCTATCATACCCAGAGTCAGAAATCGCCTGCCACCCTTATTTCACAAGCATTTTCCAGGCACTGTGATAGATCCAGGGATGAATAAGAAAGACAAGGTCCCTAACCTGGTTAAAAAAAAACAAAAAAAAAGTCCAATAGGGATATAAGCAAGTGCCTGAGTCATTGCGCTACAGTGGGATTTTGTGAATACAATAAGATCTTCTCCTTGGTGGTCTGCAGGAGATCAGAAAGCACTTGGTGGGGGCACCCCCAACATAGCTTGTTGGAGTGAACTTGGAGTTATTTTCTCTATAACCACATTCCTTGACTGGGCACCTGCCTCAGAGCTGCCCAGTACTGAAGAAGCAAACAGGCTCTGAGAGACGAAAGCAAGGGCTGAGGTTGTGGTCTATTGGAGGGGACCGTGACCTGCCTCCTTTGCAGCTCAACAGCCGTAGCAATCATGACGGACACCAGGGGCTTCAATAGTGTCTGCAGTGTTTCATTTCTTAAACTGGGCAGTGGGTATGTGGGCATTCATGACGTTATTTCTCAAGCCATTTTTCGCATCTCTGATATTTCAATACTTTAAAAAACTATATTGTAGAGGAATTTCATGACATGGGAAAATGCTCACAAAATAGTATTAATTGAAATAATACTGGTGACAATTTATTTAGAGTAATTCCAATTTTATAAAAATATCAAAGTTGATTTATCTAAGTGATAAGGTTGTGAGTTTTCATTTTGCTGTATTTCTAAATAAAAGAAGATGTATTTTTTATAATCAGAAAACACGTTATTACAGTTTCTAATGTTATTAGTCATAAACCTGAAGTCCCCTCATTGGTGCAGTATTTGACTTTCCACAAATGTGGCAACTTGAGCAGCCCACCCTCTTTCAGGGTATCTCTGAGTCATTCCTTTGCATCCTTTTACAAAATCTTATGTCCTTTGTTGTCTTTGCTTCTTTGTCCTTCTCTCCTTCTTTGAAAGAGTCCAGCCCTGTGGCTATGGAAGAGAGGCTGTGTTTTTCCAGAAACTGCAGCAAAGAGCAAGCCAAAGGCAGAAATAAAGATGAAAAGTCTGCAAGACAGGACTTAGCCTCGATGCTTCATGCTAGTCGTGGATCCATATAAATGTAATGTGCTCCTAAGTGTGCAGAGATGGTGCTTTATGTCTTACAGAATGCCTTCACATCCACAAACACCTTTTATAGTCACAACAGCAGCTTGCTGTTCCTACAATAAGCTGCTATTTCAAGTTCCTGTGCTTTTGCATTCACTGTTTTCTCTCCTTCACAGAGTATGGTTCTGTCTTCCCCACTAGAACATGACCTCTGCAAGGGCAGGGATAGCATCTTATTCATCTCTATGTGCTCGGCATTTAGCATCTTGTTTTGCACAAAAATATTCTCAATTTGATTGACATGTGGTAAACAACTCAGTAAAGGCAAACAAGGCAGTTAATATCACCTCCATGTGAGGAGGTGAGTCACCTTGCCTAAAAACCCTCAGCTGGTAAGTGTTGAAGTTGGGATTTGAACGTAGATCAGTCTGCTTCCCAAGCTTGTGCTCTTTCAGTGACAGTCATCACTGTTATCATCATCAAATTCCCAGTGGCAACACTGAACCTGGAGTATAAAAATTGGTAGAATAAATGTACTACTACCATCATTGTTACTATCACTCTTCCCCTCTTCCTTCTTAACACAACTCCTTTCTCATACCTCCTTCCAGAGCACATGCTGACTACTGAAGCATGCTGGATTGTGCACCAGGTACATCTCCTGTTCCTCTGTGTCTCCTGTGGTAGTTAGCACAGTCCTGGCATATCAACACAAAAGCAATAGACTCATCGACTTCACTCATTGGCATTAGTGTTCTAGAATAGGAAAAGTCTGACAACTAGAGAACACATTGTACTTCAGGGAAGTGGGTACACAAGCATGGCCATATCTTGAGGACAAAGCTGTCATTCTTCCCATCTCCCCAAAGAAAATTTAAAGTTAGTGAGGTATAGTGGAAAGAATCCTGTACTTGAGATCCAAAGCCTTTGGTTTGTGTTCTGGCTTTTTCATTGACTTGCTGAGTAATATTGGACAAATCCCATTCTGAGTTTCTTAGTTTCTTCATATATGAAAACAGGAGGGATAATATTTTTTACTTCCTTCAGAGGTTTGGTATGAAGACTTAAAAAATATATATATATTTTAAAAAAAAGATCATGTGTATGAAATTGCTTTTCAGTCTGGTAAGTCCTCTACATGGGCAAAACAGTCACGTTATTAAAATTAGGAGTAATGGAATAAATGGAATCATGGGCTAATGATATATTTATCCTCTTCCCTCCACACCCCACCCAATTTTTGCTAAATCATAGATCTCAATCTTACTTTCCTCTCTTCAGAGCCATCCCAGAGCATAGCATCCTTTGTTGTCTGTGAGAGAGAGAGAGAGAGAGAGGGAGAGAAGGAGAGAGGGAGAGAAGGGAGGAATAAAGGGAGAGAAGAGGAGAGAGGGAAGGAGAGGGAAAGAGAGAAGAAGAGAATACAGGGAAATATAGCCACATTATTGCAGAATTCTGGAAAGCATGTCCAAAGGGGATCTTAGGATCTGACTGGTATATGTGCAGCTCTTATTTAATGGTGCTATTTTAAACAGTTCTTGGGAGGCTGGCAGCTCTGATTGCTTTTCAAAGCCCTGTCTTTTATCACCATCATTTTCTTCATGAATAAATCCAAGCTACATACCCACCTTCTGCTTCATTTCTGTCTTTGAGCTGAGAAGTAAGCAAGATGCAATTTAGTAACTGGGCTGGAGGGGGGTGGCATTGCTTCAGAGACATCATTGGCTTAATTGACTTGTTTGCTTTTGAATGAGTCATATTCAGTCTGGGTTGTTTTCTCTTAACTAGATATTGGTGGTGGTGCTCGTCTTTTTTTTAATTTTCCTTGTCTCTGTGTGTGTGTGTTTCTTTGCCAAGCATAGTCAATATTGCTTCTGAGAAGTATAGGCCTGGCTTTGGAGACAATTCTTCTCCTCTTTCCTGAAATTAGAAGGAGTACTTCATACTTGGCTGCATTCAGATGATAGTTGAATAAGTGAAAGATTTAACTGATTTTCCAGAAGTTCAGGCTTTACACTGGAACTTCTAAATGCCCAGCCGTTCTCATCCCCAAGGTCAAACTTAGCTAAAGCTTCCTACCCCCACACATTTCTGGCCCAAAGCCCCATCTGGGCAGAGGAAGTTAAGGCTCCTGAGGAGAGCCTATCAAACAGGTGTTTACATTCTTAAATTCCTAATCTGGATATTTCTGGAAACAGGTAAACAGAGACTTTGAATTCAACAGAAAGATTTTAGCAGCAGGGAGTGAGAAATTTACTGGCAGAATAAAAGACTGAAATAAGGTTTGGCAACCTTTTGTTGATAGAGGAACATAAGATATTGTTCAACACAGCTCCTGACACCTAATTGGTCTCATAAATGTTTATGGGTGGAAGGAAGGAGGCTAGAAGGGAGGGGAGGATAGAGAGGAGGAAGGAAGGAAGGAAGGGAGGGAGGGAGGGAGGGAGGGAGGGACTTCCCCTTTACTGATAACTCCTCCCCTGTTGTGGACACTGGATTGCACAGGTCTCTGTCCTGGGCCACCTTCTCTCTCTACCAAGAACTCAGAGTGTGGGCAGCAGGCCAGCAGCACAGGCATCACCTGGGGCTTGTTAGATAAGCACTCCACCAGACCCTGTCCCAGACCCACTAAATAAGGATCTGCATTTTAACTAGATGTTCGGGGGATTGGGATACCACTAATGCACTGACTTAGACAATCTCATCCATTCCCAAAGTTTTAAATGCCATCTAAATGCCGATGTCTCTGAAATGTTTCTTTTGCTCTGATTCTCCTGGAACTTTAGATTCAGGTGTCTGACTGTCTACTACCTACTGGATTTCCTTACTTGGAAGTCAGTAGTTTAACTCAAGCTTTACGTGACTAACAACTCTTGGCCTTTGAAACTACTCTATTTTCCCTTTTCCCCATAAATGGCACCAGAATCCACAAAGTTCCTCAAACCAGAAATATGCCTTCTATTTTCAATTTCTCTCTTTTCCTCTTTCCCAGCATTCAATTTATCAACTAGTCCATGCATTCCTCTAAGTATATACTGAATTCCCCCATTTCTCTCTACTCTCATTCCTATAGATCTAGCCCTAGCAGCCATAATTTTTTGTTTGAATTATCATTCATTTCCATTCTTACCCTATACAATCCATTTGCCAAACAACAGCTGGAGAAATCTTTTTAAAACATGCTTCATGTTATTTTTCTGCTTAAAATCTTCCAATGGTTTCACATTTAATTTAGAATATAATAAAAAAAAATTTGCCTTAGTAGAAGAATCCTGCAGGATCAATCTCCTACCTACCTCTTTGATCCAAATGTGTGTCACTTGCCTCCTTTTCTATTCTGATCCACCTGTACTGGCCTTCACATTGGGGCCTTTGCATGAGCCATTCTCCCTGTCTGGAATACTCTTTCCTGATCTTAACATGCTGGTCCTTGCCTTTTCATTCAAATCTCAGTTCAAATGCCACCTCTTTAAAACAGCCTTTCATCATTACATGAAGTTTGTTCCAGTTACTTTCTACGACAGTCTGCCTAGCACATTTCAATGATTTTTGTATTGTTTGTTTGTAGTTCTGTATGCATGCATATGATTTTGTCTATCTCCCCTAGAATGTAAGCTGCCTCGAGCAGACTTTTCCTGTATTGTATCAGCTATCGTGTTCTAGCTATCAAGGAAGTAGCCACAAATGAGTAGGGCAAGGTTGCTGATTTTTAGATCATAAATAGGGCCAATAATATCATTTTACATATAGATTATTTACCCATGATTGGCAACTAGACCCCAAAACTGAGGACAAAGGGAAATCAAGTGCCAAATGAATGAGGGACAGACACTACTTTGAGGATTCTAGAACCCACAACCATTGTTGTAGCTCTTCCTTCATCTCCAAAGATTTTATAATTAGAAGAATAACAAGAGAGTAGGGTGGCCAGGATCAGAATTTGTTGACTTGGGAGAAGGTTTATTCCTCTCTCCCCAATAGATGTGAGGGGGATCCCCAAGAGAATTACTTACAAAGATAAGGGTGCTTTCAAGAAGGGAAGATTGGCATATCATTTTTGGGTGGGCAGTCCATTAATATAGTGCACTATCTGATCTGACCTGTGATTATCCAAGTATAGTGCTCTTAATATTTCACATTTACAGGTGATAGAGGCATCATCTGGATTCTTACAGTACAGGTAGTATTACTGGAAACCTAGTGTTGGGTAAAGAAAAGAGGAAAACAGTGATATACTCCCATACTCTCACTACCTCTACCCCACTATCCTAGAAGACAAAGGGATTGAGGGGAACAAAAGGATCTCTGGGAGTAGAGATGTCTTTTCACCCACATTCCCCTTAAAGCTAGGTCTGGCTGGTAAAGGAGTAAGAGGGAGAAGTAAGCATCCAACTGGGATGAGGTTGAGGTTTTAACTGAACCATTCTGGATTATCTATTTTTATTCAAAAAAGTGACCAGAAAATTTAGAGGTCTGCTAGACATGTTATTGAAGGATAGATCCAGCAGAGCTTGGGAGAAGACAATGGTGGGAAAAAAAAATTAAACTCTTCCATGTTTGCATCTCATCAAGTTCAATGCAGTCAATAAAACAGCTACACATTTCACTGATAGACCACAAAGTGTGCAACCTATCCAAAGATAATTAAGAATTGAAAAATCTAGCCTTCTATTTCACAGATGACTGTGTAGGAAAATTCTAAATAGAACTGTCCCACTTTGTAGATGGAGACTGACAGGTGCGTTTGGCTAAAGGCTCTTGGTATGCTTTTATTAAGGAAAGTTGAGTTGTGTGTTTGCTTCTTTCAGTTTCATTTTCGAGTATCTGAAGTCTGTATGACATCTCCCCAAAAACCCATGAACTCTTTAGAGCAGAGACCATTTTTTGGTTATTTTTAAAATTTTTATAACATGACTTAGCACCCAGGAGACTTTCAACAGCTACCCATTGAGTTAATCAGAAAATGAATTTATAGATTCATTTGGATTGTCAGAGTTAGACCTTAACCCAGATGAGTTTTAGCTGAAAAATTATCTAACTTAAGATGGGAAGGCAAGGGCTCACATTCCAATGTTGTTATTTACCAGCTGTGTGAATTTGTGCATTATGTGTTTTCTGAGCTTTGGTCTTCTCACTCATAAATAACAATGGCCATACATGGTCACAGATTATTGTAGGGATCAAATGACATAGCCTGGGTGATCTCATTGAGCACACAGCAGTTATCCCAAAACACGGTTTTGCAGCTGTGGACTCAAGTGCAATATTCCTGGACTCTACCGTCCACGATTGTTTGACACACTTCCCCTCCTCCCTCTTCTTCCTTCCCCTCTAGTCCTCTTAGATTATAAATGCAGGTTGAATCCACCCTCCCATACACATAAGAGACACGTGTGAGTAGGCCAAAAGACCTTTAAGAAAAGACCAATATTTGCATATCTATTATAACTACTCACTGGTTCGACTTGTTTCATTACAATTTCTATTTGGATAATATGTAAGGTCAATACTGTCACTGTTCTGGAAAATTCATTTTTTATTAAAGTAAAATGCACTGTATTTATAGAGATAACACCTTAAATGCTACGAGAGAAGGCACACCAATTACACTGGTTCCCTTGATGGAGCAAGTTTACATGCTCCACGTTTTATAATGGGTTACAAGGAGAGGGATTTTTGCCTGTATTAATGTGTCTGAAGTGTCATCCCTTTGTTCAAGTTGAATAGGTCTGAAGCCTTGACCATCCTTTCTTGTAGACCTGGGAGCACTGAGATAACCACATTGAGAAAAACTAAGAAATCTCCCTTTCTGAGCTCCTACGTCACTTTGTTCATACCACCACTGCAGTCCTGTGAGCTGCATGCTTTTTTCTCTCATCAGACCATGAGCTAGATAACAGGCACAACATCTGGCACATACTAGAAACTCAATAAATATTTTTTGAATAATTGGAAATGAGTGCTTGATACAAAGCAAGAGCTTGGTGATTGTCTATTGAATGGTTTTCCAAATGGGGTGTTAGAGTGGCATAATGAAGGGGAAAAATGCAATGACTAAGCCAGAAAATCTTGATTCAAATCCTGTTTTTATCAATTGCTAGATATGTGGCAATTTATTTAGCTAAATGAATTTTAATTGCTTCTATTATTAAATAAGAAAAATACCTGTGAGGATTTTCATTTATAGTTCCTGGCACGTAGTATAATTCCATTTCCTTTCACTTTTTTGACTAATGAAGAAGAAGGCAGAAATAGTGGTATTTTCCTACTTTTCATTTCTATTTTGCCCATGTGAATAAATTTAATTAAAACATGGAAAATTCATTGTATGTATGTATTTTGTACTATTTTCAACACAAACTTTGACTTTTGTTTTCTTGTTTTGTTTTGTTTCCTCCACCAATTTCAAGCTCAATAGACAATTGACTAGCCTTGTTATTTTGGTATAGTGAAGCCTGGAGTTCCCAAATGTGGGTCTTAAAAGTTCCCAAGCCTTTAAAGGCACTAATGTCGTGGTAGCAGTAGGGTTCTCTAGTTATTTTTAGTGTTAGAAGGCCTGAGGAAAATAAAACATTTACCTGCTGTAAGGTTCTACACACTAACTCAAATGTCAAGTCTATATGTGTTTGGCTGGAATGAAATCAGCTCAAAGTTGTAACACTCTTTATCTCTTGGTGATTAAAACCTTGATGGGTAGGTTAGTGTATTTTGATTCACTAAGACAATGGGAATTGTGGCAGTTTAAGGCTGTTGTGGACTCCAGAAAAATCCTGTCCTTAGAGCAAATCCATTCCTGTGGGTGTGAACCTATTGTAGGCCAGACCTTTCGATTAGGTTACTTCAGTAAGACATGACCCAGGGTGGGTCCTAATCCTCTTACTGAAGTCCTTTATAAATGGGATGACTACAGAGAGTCACAGAGAAAGAAAGCCATAGGAGCTGAGAGAAAGCTAGAGGAAGCCAGAAGCTGAAGGCATTGAAACCTGGAAGAAAAGGGAGAGACCAGCAGACACTGCCATGTGCCTTGCCATGTGACAGAGGAGTCCAGGATGGCCAGCAGCTGGTCTTTGGGGAGAAAGCATCACCCGATGATGCCTTCATTTGGACACTTTCACAGCCTCAGAACTATAAGCTTTCAAGTTAAGAAATACCCATTGTAAAAGCCAACCCATTTCTGATATATCGCATTCTAGCATCCTAGCAAACTAAAACAGGAACATAATATAATTGTAACTTAAAAATGCAGTTATTTGATAAACTGAACATTTCAAAATATGTCCATAGAGGAAGCATGAATAAATAAAGGGGTCTTTGGAGAGAAAGGCATTGTGGTTCCTGGTGTAGGTCCAGTTCTGCAACATTGCATAACTCTGGGTAGTGCTACTTAGGTAGACTACCTGCTGAATGGTGCTCTCTGGAATTGTGCAATGTATTGGTCTTGATTGGACCCACTTTTCTGAAAGTCTTTTGTTACTATGCTGGGATGAGGTGGAAAGAGCAGAGTTTGGAGAAGTAGACCTCGCACCCATTAGCTACTGCTCTTGATCAATTTACTAAACTCTTGAGTCTCACTCTGTTATCGCTAAGTGGTGGTTTCTTTCTCTACTATTGTTAGAAGCATGCATGATATCTATTTACTCAATCTGAGCACATTGATGCATGATTAATTTTACTTCTCTGCCCGTATTTTTCAGCATTCAATAAACATTTGTTATTATTGCTAATAGGAAGGTTGAAATGCAGACTTAATTTCAGGCACAGCACTTTAAAGAAGACATTGATTGGCATGAACAATCTGATTGCTGTTTCCCTACATAGCACCCCAGTTCAGATTAATTTAGAGGAGGCAGGGGAGACATCTGACACAAGAGGAAAAACTGGGATTTCTGGAGAGGAAATCAGTGCTTCTTGTGTGCAGCCCCACTGAAGGAGGTGCCTTACATATGTTATCACAATAACCCAGTAAGCTGTGTTAGACTGAGGCATGTCTGAGATGAATGGGTGCCCTGGACAGGCCAACAACATGACACCCCTTGAAGTTGATGGGTTTAAAAGAAAGGTAGAGAAGGAGAACCAATGACAAGAGTGGTCAGTGGGCCCTCATTTTTTGCCATTGCCCATTTGTTCTGAGCATACCAGCACCTCTGCTCCAGTCCTGAATGTGCATACCCACCCTATCCCTATCTCCAAGAAAATAACAGGCTTTCAGTTACCCAGACTTACCCTCTTTAGAACAGGGGTTCTTAACCTTTTGTATTTCACACACCCCTTTGCCAGTCATGTGAAAACCACAGACCCCTTAAAAAGTCCGCACTATAATGTGTATTATTTAATAAATATATCACACCTGCACCAACACATACCTACAATAACAATGTTTTTTTGAATTTCAATTCAAACATACAGGCCTCTTGTTAAGAACCCCTGCTTTAGAACATTTATGTAGCATGATAGCATGATTCTAGCAGGCTCCTTAGGAGTCTCAGCAATCCTCCCTCTCCCAAGAAGATCAAATTTGCTCTTTCTGCTTTGTACAGTGCTCTATTTGACAAGAATTCTGGTAAATCTAAAGTTCTCCAGCTTGTTACATTCCCAGTGATGTGCTTGCCCCTTGGTGATGGTTTTTCAACCCCTGTAGATTGGCATGGGTATCTGCCTGGCTATGCCTACAGGGAAGGTACCATTGCTCTCACTTTACTGCTGAAGAAACTGCAACCCAGTGAGGTTGAGGAAATTTCCCCGGGTCACCCTCTAGCCATCCAACTAGCCAGGGTTTAGTACAGCTCAGTGTGTTTAAAGTCTGTTCTTCCCATGACACCTCCCTCACTCCCACTGATTATCTAGCCATAAAACGAGGAGTCCTAGAATCTTAGGGTCAGAATGGATTTTACAGTTGTCTAACATGAGGGGATCAAGAACTATCTCAACCTATGAACCCTCCTTGATCTTCCTGGGCTGTTTCTCTTATTTGGCTCTTTAAAGGTAGAGGCCATGATTATGCATGGTTTATGGCAAGAGCCCACTTGAGCCTGAGGTGTGAATCCATTTCTTTAGAAGGATTTCCTCTGAAGAAGTCAAACCAGACCTTGAGCAAGAGAACTTATATTTTGTACAAGTGTTGATAACACTTTTCCCCAATGTACACAGGCTCAGGCCCAATGGCCTGCACCTTGATAAGAACTGTCTATCTCTTCTATGATTTAAGGACGTGGGGAGATGATTCAGATACAGGGCCAAACAATGATTCAGGCACTGGGGAAATCAGACTGGGTACCACTTTGTAGAAGTAAGGAAAAAAAAACCAAACAGGGACTCAGGCTATGGAGCAGCCCAGGAGCTCATTTATTTAAACCATGACTGAAAGTCCAAGCATGACCAGCATCCTAAGTTCATGTGCCATTAAGCCCTGAGACTAACATATATCTCCTGACTCTGGAATGAGTGAGTTTCTGAAGACTTGGTTGAGGTTGGGACTGCAGGTGGATTACAAGGTGCCCCTTGTGAAATGAGGAGGACTATGAGGGTAAGAAGCCAAATACTCTATTACTCAAAACCCTGTTTTGAGCTCACCTTTTTCATAAAACATCCCTAGAAAAACTGAAGTCATCCCCAAGCACTTCAATCTCCCCATCTATGTCTTGACAATCTAAATAATACTAAGAAACCTGAAACAAAATCAGCAATTTTTTAAAACTATAGACATTGATTTCTCCAACCATTTAGAAACTTTTAGCCTCACATCATTTAACTGATCTCAAAGGAGTGCTTATGATTTTGTGGGAAGAGCATGGAATTATTTAGAAGTCTCACAGACTGAGTTTGGATTCAGTTGAGTCACTCAATTTTGAAATCTTAAGGAAACTAACTTCTCTGCAACTCAGTTCATTCAAAGGTAAATTGGGAAAATTAATAACCTCACTGAATTGTTAGGGGATGTACACATAAGATTTTGTAGGAAACAAATGTTGGGAGGCTTTATAAATGGAATTTAATATGGGAAATTGGTCACAAAGTGCTAGAAGGACCATCAGAGCAAACAGGAAAGTGAGGCAATCCCAAGACTAGCTAATACAGGAAGCCACTACCTCCCTAGAGCTGGAGGGACAAAGAAAAGAGGCAGTACTATCAGAGCCCTGAAATCAGAGCCTCCTGGTGGGAGCTGGGACCTTGGAGGATGGCCATTCCTAGGAGCAGTTAGTCAGGGCCTGGAGTTACTTTGAAGCTGCTTGTCAGGAGCTTGGATCATGGTTTGAGGGGCTAAGTGGTAAAAGCCCCAAGCAAAGGGAGGGCGTAAGAAATACCCTGACTTCTCTTTTTATCCCTCCCTCTAATCTCCTTCTAGTGCTTCCTATTCACTGAAATATCAGGAAACTTTTTTGGCAAGGGAGTCTGGGAAATGTAGTTTGTAGGAGTTGTCCTCCCTATGATAGAGAGTGGAGCAGAAAAGGATAATGATGGATCTGAGATCATACAGGTATTAGTTTCCTGCATATAAAAAACCTAGCATTGTGCACAGATAGTGATTCCTCTCCCCATGTGGCATTTCTGTATTCCAGTACACCTGAATCAACCTCAGAGGACTGTTTTTAGCAACTAGCTCAGAAATTATTTGGTGGATGGGAGGAGTTGCCAACTCCCCCCAACCAAGGTAAGATGCAGGGGCTGGCTTCCCAAACACACCTTATTCATAACAATCATCATCATTTTCATCATTGTCATCATTCTCTGTGCTTTAAAAAGTGCCTTCTATTAATTTTTTAATATTAAAAACAACCCAATGAGTCAGATGATGAAATAGATGATGAAACTGAGGCACAGAGAGGTTAGGTCCATTACCCAAAGTCAAACAGCTAATAGACAGCAGATTCACATTTGAATTTAAATCTGATTCCAAATGTGGTCCCTTCACCTATAGATTGTTGTCTCCTCCATCAGTGTGTTCAATGAACTCTTGAGTTTTCAAAGTTTTAATACATGATATTTCATATTTTCCTTCCTACAGGTATTTGCTATTATGTCCCCTTATTTCTAGATGAGGATCCTGAGATCCAATGAGGTTAAATGACTTGCTCAATATCACATAACTCATTATTAAGAAGTTCTAATAAGGGAATGAAATTGTTTTTAACCCAACAAACTCCTCATCATTAGAGCTAAGCAAGCTAGTGATCCTATACCTGGATATATGGATGCCTACATATGCTTGATGATTGGAATGAATCATTGCCTTTCAATGTGCATTCTCTGAACGTTTCCGAAGATGTTCATTTATCTAGCTCCATTTTTGTCTGTTTCCTGTATTGTGCTACCACGTAAGATGTTATTTGCAAAAAATGGTTCCAATGCTGTAGAAGAAAAGCAATTTTGAACTCTACTTACTATATATGACCTTCAATGTCTTCGCTTCAGCTCAGTTTCTACTGTACTATGAAATAAACAGCACGCTCTGCTGTTTGAAACTGCAGTATGGGGGCCCTATGCAGAGGACAGGATCCTCTCATGAAAGCTGAATAAACAATGATTGTGAGTAGTTCAGTGGGTGATAGCACAAGGGCCTTCATTTCCGCTCCAGCCAAGGAAAATTTTGATCATGCTGCAGGTCGTCTGCCCATTCATCTGCAGCAGGAAATGGATTTAGCGTCTGTATGGGCCGGTCTCCTGTATTTATCATCCAGTTAGGCCTAATCAAAATATTTTCCATTTCACCTGGTAAGTGCAAAGGGCTCAGAGGAGGGCCTGAGTGATGGTGGTGGGGCCCCATCACTTTCTCATCACTGAATCGCAGTTATTAAAAGGCCCATTTCTCCTCAGTGTCTCACTCAGAGCTGAGACAGGCAATCGCTCCCGCCCCCACTCCTCAGCTGCAAAGAAGCTGCTCTTGGCAGCAGCAAAAATCTATGGGATTGACCCAGGAGGGGGAGGGAGGAAGGGCAGATTGTGACCTTAAGGAAGGCTAAGGTCAGAGGTGAAACTCAGAACTGATAGATGAAATGAACCTCATAGCGGGAGCCTCCTTGGATAATGAGGGGCTGCAACCTCCTGGGAGAGGGCTGGGAGGGGGAGGGGAGGCCAGCAGTCCTCAGAAGCATGTGGGGAGCTCAGTAGGGGGTAATAGATCTCTTGGGTAAAGAGGAGGTGGGGGAAGGGGATGCTGATCAGAATGGAAATGTGACAACCATGCAAAGTTTCTGGTTGGATTTATGCACCCTTTGCCAGGTTGCTGGGAAGAGGGTATTTGACAGCCCCCATTAGAAGAGGAGAAATGGAGGAAATTAAGCATTGCTCTGTTAGGGGAACCCCCGATACTGGGGGGTGGAGGAGTCCCTGCTGAATTCATTACTGAGGGAGTACTGTTCTCATGACAAAAACAAATAATGCACTTTGATGCAGCAAATTCTGATTTGGACTGCACCAGGATGAAAGATCCCTGCATGGCTCTCAGTATCCAAAAACAGATATATATTTTTTCCCTTTACAGGATGTTATAGGTGGCTTGGGGGTGGTAGAAAAAGCAGGAGCCTGCAGTCCACTTTGGTCTGGGAAATGGATTGTCCCAAGTAGTGGTGAAATACGACTCCTGAGCGCCTTAAATTCTAGGCTGAGCAATGTAGTCATTGTCTCAGGGCAATAGAGAACCAGGGGTTTTTGAGCACTGGAGTGACAAGATCAGAACTGTGCTTTTGAGGATAATTCTGGAAGCCCAGTGGAGGACACACTGAAGGGGCTGAATGGGGTTTTCTCTTTTTTTCACTTCATCGATGAGCAAATGCATCTCTGGGCACCAGGCAGGTAGCTCAGCCAGAAACCTGTTATGGTAGTAACATAACTAAGAGGTTGAGAGACCCAGTTAGATTGGGGGAGAGGAGTGGAAAGATAGTAGAGAACTATAATATTTTGAGTGTTTAATGAGAGTCTGTCTTGTGCTATAACCATATGTAGATGATCTCATTTAACCCTTGCAATACTTCTGCAAGATTGGGATGACTATTTCCCTGCTACAATTGAGAAAACAGGCTCAGTGATATTAATTAACCTCTCAACATGATTTTAACCAACACACATTGTTTCATCTGTCAAGGGAATAAAACAACTTTCTTTTAAGTCTACCCAACTTAGCCTGCTATCATTTTTCCTTTTAAGACAGGGGCTTTTATATCCAGAAGGAGCTATTCAGATTATTTAGTCCTCCTTCCCCATTTTATAGAAGAGAAAACTGAGGCCATAGGGAAGAGGCAGGGTGTCAAGACAGACACAGCTCAGGGCCATGTCCTCTCCATTCTGCCAAATGGCCTCTCACTCTCAGCTGTCCCTATGAGCCCTCATCTCATCTGAAGCGCATCCCAGACTCCCAACAGCCAGGAAATTGAGTCACAACAATTATGTTCCTGACGCAGTTTGAGATGAAGTGATCAGTTAGGACTCCCATCACATTTTCTCCTACTGGGCCACTAATTTCATGCCTTACTCCTTTTATCTCTAATGCTCAATGATCTTCCTTAATCTTCATCAGAAGAGTGATTTTCTTTAAATCACCTATTATGTGCTCAGTAGCTCCCCTGCCACATCAATGAATTTAATCCTCAAAAAAACCTTTTGAGCCGTGCAGCATTGTCTAGTTCAACATTGGAGAAAACTGAAACTCAGAGAAGTTAAATCACTTGCCTAAGGTCACACAGCTAGTAAGTGGCACAGCAGGATTGAAACCGAGATGGGTCTCATTCCAAGGCCTCCCTCATGAAAAGGGGCCATCCTCCTGTTTATGCCATTTTATCATTAAACAAACATTTTTGAACACCCACTGTATGTCAGGTGCATTAATAAGCACCGGAGACCACCAAAGCTGAGAGATGCACTCCCTGCCCTCACTGAGACTCTAATGGGAAGGACAGAGGTTAAGCAGCAATGTTTCTATTCTCTTGTCCTTATTAATAGTCAAAGCCCAGGTGTCTACAACACTTGACTGATCACAAAGTGTTTCATATTCATTATCTTTTTATAGTCACAGAACAACCCTAGGAGGTATGTAATCTCTGTCCCTTTCTTCCCATATAGAAGGCAAGATAGGGACTAGAGTAAACATCACAACTGAACGGAGAAAAGGGCTCATTTATCGACAGACTCCGAGAGGCTGAGTGACCTGTGTGAGGCTGCACAGATAGTAGCTCCGTCTGACTCCTTACCTCCTGCTCTTCACAATCACAATGTGAGTTCTGGGTCTTTTTCTTCTTTTCCCTCCTAACTTTTTGTCAGCAAAACCTGACTCTTGCATTTATTTCTTTTGAAAACTCCTTTAATAATCTCCCTTGTGGCTGTGAGCTGATATCTTAATCTTCCTCACTCCAGATCAGGGCTGTCTATATTCATACACTTCAGATTCCTGATTCCCTTATGTGACCCTCTTTTCTCCTCCAGACTTGGTGGGACTTGCACAGCCTCTGAAAACCATTCTACTCTATTCCAAAGGTGTCAGTTAAGGAACAAGAGCAGACCCTACAGTGCACAACATTCTCCCTTTCTCCTTCCATCCATGTATCTGTCCAAGTATATATCCACCTATGAATTCTTCCTTCCTCCCTTCCTTCCTTCCTTCCTTCCTTCCTTCCTTCCTTCCTTCCTTCCTTCCTTCCTTCCATTAATCCATCCATGTCTCCATCCATCTTTCCTTCCTTCCAATCATCCATCAATCCATCCACTCAACAAAAATGTATGGAGAGTCTACAATGTATGAGACACTGTTCTAAGCACTGGGAACACAGCAGAGATCAAGATAGTATAGTAGGGGAGATAGAATATAAATAAGAAAATCAATAAAAATTTCAGATGATGGTAATTGTAAAGAGAAAATAAAGTAAAATGAAGTTCAGAGTGATTGCAGAATGCTGTTTTAGTTTGGGTGGTCAGGGAAGACCTTTTAGATTAAGTAACATTTGAACCCACAACCAGCTCTTTCAAGATCTGTGGGAATGGTCTTCCGGGAAGTGGGAATCGGAATTGCCTAAGCAGTCTTCTGGTCACTGGCACCACCAACCCATTGAATTAAGATTCACTTGGCTCTCCCAATATTCTTAGCAGAGGAAAAAAGTGAATTGATTCTTGCAGACTAAACCCCATTTTATAAAAAGATGATGGAAGACCAGAGTGTTCAGGACCCTGTCTCATGATCACTCCAGATATCTCTGTGTAGCAGAGATAACACAGCAAAATCTAAGGTAATGGATGTTAAACAGAGAGTCAGGGACTTGGGTTCTGAGTTCAGCTCTATAACTAACTTTTCCCTGACAACCTTTAGTTTTCTCAAAAATAATCAGTAGCTATAGAATTTTAAAGTGACACAGAAGCTCAATAAAAAAAAAAAAAATGACAGATAATGTTTATTGAGTGATTATTCTGTGCTGGAATTATTTTAAGTGCTTTCCATGTATCAGCATTTCTAATCTTATCAACAATCCTTAGGATAAGTACTAATATTAGCTCAATATTAAAGACAAGGGAGCCAAGGCCCTGGGTGATTAAGTCCCACAGACAGTAAGCACTGGAGTCACATTCAGACTTAGGCCACTGACTCAAGAGCTCCAGATCTTAAGCCCTACACAGGAATCTCTTCCTTGAAGGGCAATAGCAGGCACCCTGCTTGAAGTTGGAGATGAGGTGCAGCAGCCCTCCCCCTCCTTTCTCTCATCTTCTCCCCAGAGGTGTTTCCCTGGAGAACCTGAGCCCTGTGAGATGCAGTTTGAAAGCCTGAGGTCAAGGAAAACTCAAGGGCTCTTGTAGCCTTAAATATTGTGGTTCCAGGAAGAAGCAGGCCTCAGTTAGCTCAATGAAATGGTTTCTCAGAATCATTTTTCATCACAGATCATGAGTGTCCTGGGAAGGGGATGTGATTAGTGACAGGGCAAGTGTAGTGGCAAAGCAAAATCAGCTGGCAAGATCCATTTGGCCTGGGATCATTCGAGGTTTGTCAGGAAGGAATTGATGTCTGACTTTCTGTAATCTTTTGTGAGTTAGATCTGAGAAGAAGGGAGAGATGAGGGCACACTGGGCTCCCCCCCAGACCACCCCTCCTCATGTTTTCTCCTCCTTATCAGGCCCAGATGCAGTTTCCTCTCTGGTTTCCAGATTGACACAACCACACTGATCTGTCTAAACCTGAGGGGCCACCTTTCCATCCTGAGTGAAGGGAAGCTAAGTTTTCTTAGTTCTATTGAAGTGAGATTGGTAGGCAGTATAATAGAGTGGTTCAAGTCATGGGTTCTGAGGTCAGACTGCACCGATTTGAATCCTAGCTCTGTTCCATCATAGTTTCAATCCTTAGTTTCTTCATCAAAATTGGGACAATATATTAAAATACTTAACTCATAGGATTGTTAAAAACTTAAATTTGTTAATCCTAGTAAAGCATTTAACATATTGACTGATAATTGGTAGCTGCTCAGTTAAACAATTTTTTTTTTTTCAAATCGACTACATATTAGAGAGGGAAGGAAAAATGGGTGCTTTTTACTAAGCATAGATTCCTTATCAAAATTTACCTAAAGATTGATTCCCAAATGAGATTGATTCATCCAATCTACTTTTTGTTCATTTATTTTTAAAATATCATTTACTGATTATTAGTACAGGTATACCTCAGAGACATTTTGGGTTCAATTCTAGACCACTGTAATAAAGAGAATATCTCAGTAAAGTAAGTTACATGAAATTTTTTGGTTTTTCAGTGCAAACAAAAGCTATTTGTACACTACACTGTAGTCTATTAAGTGTACAATAGCATTATGTCTAAAGAACAATGTACATACCTTAACTGAAAATACTTTATTGCTGAAAAATGCTAAGCATCATCTGAGCCTTCTGAACTAAAATAGAGCCAATAAACATGCTCAATGCAGTGTTGCCACAAACCTTCAATTTGTAAAAAAAACACAATACCTGCGAAATACAATAAAGTGAAGTTCAATAAAGTAATGTAAGCCTGTAATTACCAGGAACTTGGCCAATATAGAGCATCGGAAGATGAACAAAACATGATTCTACTCTACCCATTCCTTTTTCTTGCTTTGACCTCATGCTTTAACCTTTTTTATTTTCTCAATTTTTGGCTATGTCCCCCATGCAGTGAGGCAGAAAGGGTATCAGACTCAGAGTCCAGAGATCTGGTTCTAAATATCAACTCTGTACCTGATGACATGTGACCTTGGGGAAACTGTGTCAACTTTCTATGTCTCAGTTCATCCATCTGGAGAGTTTTGGGCTAGATAATACCAAAAGTAGCTTCCAACCCTAATATTTTATGATCCTATGACTCCCTTAAAGGAAAAGTTCAAGCAGCATTGAACTCACCAATGATCCTTAGTTCTTCCTGTGATTATCCAGTCCTCAGACTAGTTTAGATTCTCCTGGGACAAGATAAAGTTGAAGGGAGTTAAGTGATGTTTCTGGAGCCATCTGACCTAGGTTAGAATCCTAGTTATCAGCCATGTGACTTTAGAGAGCTTATTTCAACACTGTTATCTTCAATTTCCCAATCTTCAAATAAGGACAATAAACATATTTCTCTTGTATAGCTTTTGTAGAACTGAAGGAGATAATGTATGTCAAGTGTTTAATATAGTGCTGAACATTAATACATTTCCCCCCACCCTGATTTACCCATAAACTCAGTTTGTATACTTCCTACACTACATTCTAATTACTCATTTGCATATCTATGTCTTCCCTTGACTGGGTTCTTTGAGATTATAGCCTCTTTTCCCCTTTCTTTTGCATAATGCCTTGCCCAGTTATAACAGCAACTTGAAAGACAACTAATAAAAGCTTATCAGAGTCAACTAAAACATGTTGGCACAGAGGTGCATAAATTCCTCTTCCTTTCTAATTTTCTAAATTCTAAAAATAGAAAAAAAAAATAGAACTGCCTAAATCTAATATGCAAACATGAGGCAGGTCTATTTTTGGTTGTATAACACACTTCAAAAATTTTATCAATATGGAAAATAAAAATAAAGAAAAACTTAGAGTACTAGGATCATTTGAACAAGAGTGTTCAGCTTTCCAGTAACAGAGAAAACTCTAATAGTTAATGCTAGATGTTTCAGCACCATGGACAGCCGCCCAAGCATGTCAATCACGTCACGCCTCTGGAAAAGGGCAAGTAGTATACTGTTGATGGATGAAACTAGAAAGGTAGGTAGGAGCCAAATCATGAAGGTCAAGATAAGTTTAGAAATGAGTGTGTGAGTAAAGGAGGAATGAACAGGTTTTATGCAGGGGGTGACATAACTAGATTTTAATCTTGGAAAGAACACTCTATGAGTAGTGTGGAGACCAGATTGAACAATTATAATTCAAGAGATCAATTAAGAGAAAGTTACAACAGTTTAAGCAAACAGTTATGAGGGCATGCGCTGGGCATATGATCGGGGTAAGGGAAAGAGGGAATTTTTAAAGATAATGAGATGAAATCAATGTGTTTTGATGGAAGGGGATTGAAGGAGGTCTAGGAGGCTTCCATGATTTTGGCTTGGGTTATGGACTTTGAGATATGGTACAGTGGAGAAATAATGTAATTGAGAAATAAATATATTGAATTTAATATTGATATATTGAGTTTGAGGTGTGTGTGGGACACTTAGGTAAATATCTAGTTAACAGTTCAGTTTATGAGTTTGAAGTATGGAGGAGAGGATGATGTATCATAAACATTAAATGAATATCCACTAGTGTTGCTATATTATGATAACTTACCTCAGACTCTAATTATTGATTCATCCACATCCTCATTAGGATGTTGCTGATCACTGGACTCCAGAGGCGTTGCCTATTGGTGGTAAATCCATGCAGCCTGAGGTCATAAATCCAAGCTGACCAATTCACTGACACAACTTTTGAATCTTGTAGGCTCTTCCAAACCAGCCACCTCCAAATTTCCTCAGATTATGTCTGAGTTGCAGCCTCTCCTGCTTAAAAGTATCTTATTTATCTTGCTCTAATTATCTATAAACTCAGATGCTGCTCTTGTTAAGTAGGTTCATATATCCCAGACATTCCAAAAAGATACAATTCACATTATCTCTCTGGTCATCCAATAATCAAATATTCAAAGAATCTCAAAGCTTGGAAGTGGCCTTTCCAATCAAGCACAGTTTTCCCATTCAATAAAATCTATATTTATTGAGTGCCTACTATGTGCTAAGTATGGTCTAAAATGCTGGAAATACAATGGTAAAAACTGAAATATGCAGATACTGCTCTCTTCTCGTAGTCAGTTTATAGTCTGCCAGCAATTGGCAGACTGGTTATAACTAATCAGGCAACTATCATACAGGGTGCCCCACAATACTGTAAAGACACAGGGCAGGATGATTAATACAAACTCAGGGGTCAGGGAAGGCTTCCAAGAGGAAATGATGACTAAGCTAAGATTAGGCACTCCTTTGGTCCTCCAAAATCTCAATCTCCCCTGTTGAGTAGGTAGTTTGTAGCAGAGCAAAAATTCAATAAAAGGTCTATCTGATGGTAATTCTAAGCCCTTTCCAATATATCATGCTGCCCCCTTTATTAATAGGTAATAGAAACTGCAAAAATCATTCTCAAAGAATGGTTAAAGGGCATGGGCATTAGACTTGACTACCTGGTGTATTGGGAAAAAAATTAGTGAGTATTGTTCAAATCTAAAAGTGAAACAGCATGCAGAAGACTTTGTTAATCAGCAAACCAATGCCTTGCTAGTCAACACTTTTCATGTTTTAGGAGGAATGATGAGAATAAGAACAGTAGGCACATTTGGGGATGTTTTGTAACAAGTAAGAACAGATAGAGTACATTCCGGGGAGTGTTGTGTTCCTTCCTGAGGAGGCTGGCCACTTCTTCAGCAATTGATGCAGTGCTCACAAGTTGGCATCTATAGTATCGCGTTCATTGATTATGATTTCAATAAAAGGGACAGTCCCTGGTCAGGCCAGTTGAAGTCCTACCCTGGGAGAGGGTGCTCTGTACAGGTTTTCAATCAAGACTCTGGTGTCAGCTGCTGATTTGGGACTTCCCAGCCAAGAGCTAGATGTTGGTGAGTTTGTATGTAAGACTGCTCTATTTTTCTGTCATTTCGTGACTCTGTTCAATATTGATTTAATCTTTTGATTGATTGTGTTATTCTTGTTTCTCACTCTAATTGTTGGTATAGACTTATTAAACTTGGTATGCATATATATAGTTATGTTACATCCAATCGGGACTCTGGCCGGATGTGGGCCAGGTAAGTTGGTGTGTTCCCTGGTGTGGTGAGCTTATGAATGTATGTCTGCATATCGTTAGGGATTGGGGTATGGCAGTTGGCCCTGTGTTTAGAAACAATCCTTCAATTCTTTTGTATTCTTTCAATTATTAACAAAGATTTACTAACTAGTCCAGTCAGGTCTCTGGCTGGACATGGGCCAGGTAAGTTCGTGTGTCCCCCAGTTTGGTGAGTCTATATCTATATGTATGTATATTGTGAAGGATTATGATGCAGTAGTTGGACCCCTGTTTGTAGACAATCCTTTGCTTATTTCATATTCTCCCAATTATTAACAGAAGTTTAATAAAATAAAAAATATATGTCTGTGTATTGCTTTCTTATGCTTGAGTTAAGTCATCGTATCAATCTATATACATATATATATGTATTTGATTGATATATATATATATATCAAAGCATTAGCAAAGCATTTTATCTAGCAGAACACCTAGGTTCTGATCTCAACTCCCCACTTACTACCTCTGTTACCTTGGATAAATTAATCAATCCTTCTGACCATTAGGTTTCACTCATCTGTAAAAATCAGATAATACCAATTTCATAGTAATTCTATGTTTAATAAATGGTACTGATGTTTATCATGTCTTAGATAAACTCCAAGGTTCTTTCTAGTTCAAAAAATCATCTCCTATTGCTTCCTACTAAGGGAGGCAGTAAAGTAAAATGGAAGAGAATGAGACTAAGAATTAGGATTATTGGATTGCAATTCAAAATCTGCTCCTCAGTAGCTGTCAATGTTGGATTATTATGTGACTTTTCTGAGCCACAGTTTTTCTATCCTCCACTTATGGGTTCAGGTTAGATAATATATGAGGTTTTTTATTTTTAATTGATAGACTGTCATAGGGAGTTGGGTCTTATTTTGGATGATATTTTTGAAAACTTGTAAAACTTATGACACTCTTTCCTCCTCTCCTTTGACCTTTAATTTCTATGCTTCAGATTACTGAATGCTGTTTTTATCCAATAAATGTTACCTCTGTGGGTAATGCACTGACATCAGCTGGGTGTGCATGGGGCCTAACACATCTGAATAGAAAGTGAGAAAAGATATTTGCAGCCATCTAGTTGTTTTATTAGCATAGCCTTCAAATGGACAGCTCTCTAGATCAGAAATTTGGAAAAAAAATGGAGATTTTAATAAACATCCCTTGAGATTCATCTTCTTGTAAGACCTACTATATTCCAGGTTTTCCACATATGGAAGACAACTATGAGATGTTGGTGTTCCTTTTCACAGATGAGGAAACCAAGCCTTTGAAGTCACCTAATGGAGGTCACATTAAGAATAAGAGCAGATATGGCTTCCAAGTCAGGCCTTTCAATATCAAATGCCAAATATTAGTCTATTTTTATCCTAAAACCCATTGTCTGTGTTTCCACCTGAGGTAGAGAGCCATAGATATTCACCCACTTATCACATGATTTGTGATTTGGGAAATTGGGAAGTCCCACACCCCTTCCACACCCCTTCCACACCCCTTGTGTCTTTTCCTGATGAGGGAGAGACTATAATAATTAAAAGGTGTGGCCCTACTATAACCCAGCTGGTATTCCTCATGAGTCCAGGAATCTCATATTATTGTTCTATTGACACCATCAATTGCATCTTTCACAGGATGTTGGTGGGGTAAGAAGGGAAAAGAATCCAACAGAACCTGAAAAACAGGGATTCCTGAGATGAATGCTCTTGATTCCATGGGCCCAGCTCATTATGGAGATAGGTCTCCTCCTCTTCATTCCCATTCCTGTTCTATTATTGTCCTAAGAAAATTGGGGGAAATGAATGTCCCTAGCATCTAATAAAGAATACTAGATAGAAAAGACTTTGTGGGTGGGTTGGAGAAAGGACAGAAAGTAAATGGCTATAGCTGGGGGTGGGAAACTCTTTCTGTTAATATTCTCTGACAAATGCATAAAAGAAAAACAGTCTTTACAAAAAAGCACAAAAATGTACTTGGTTAGGAGTGTCATTCTTTTGTTGATCAGCTCTCTTATTTTTGTCTTTAAACTTTTTATTGTGAAATAACTTCAGACTTACAAGACTGTTGCAAAAAATAATACAAAACCCACACATAAGACACCTAGATCCAACAATTTTAACTTTTGTCACATTTGCTGTATCATATTATCTATCCATCTATCAGTCCACCTATCATTTACCTAACTACTGTTGATTTGTCTATGTACCTAATTTCTGAACTTTGAAAGTAGGTTGAATATATCATGCTCCTTGAACACTTCCTATTTCCATGTACATTTTCTGATAACAAGAATATTCACTTAAGAATAACTCTGATGCATCTCTGACAGACCTGGAGCAGTTAATATCTGCTGCTAAGTTTTCCACTACAGGTGCAAGAAAAAGAAGGTCCTTGTGCTTTCTGTCTGTCTGGTTGTGGCAGCCAAGATTGAATGGGAAAATACAGGAAATTCTAAAAATATGGGGAGTGGGAAATAATCTTTGCAACTCAAGAAATAAACTTAGAAAAAGAAAAAAAAAACCAGTAACTTTGCTGTTCAAATAACCACCTTCAGTGCAGTTATAAAATTCAAGAAATTTAACACTGATAAATCATTTACAGTTTATTTCAATTTTTTCTTATGTCCCAATAATGTCCTTTTGAGCCTTTTCTCTTTCATTATTAGATCTTCTCCAGGATTGCATATTGGCATTGTTTCTCTTTTTTTTTTAAGGAGGTACTGGGGTTTGAACCCAGGACCTTGTACATGTGAAGCAGATGCTCAAACACTGAGCTCTACCTGCTCCACTGTCATTGTCTCTTCAGTTGCTCACTCTTATTTTTATTTAATTGTGGATTGTGGAAACATATATATGATATAAACTTTCCCATTGTGTTGGTTGGATTCTCTTGTGCACCCCAGAAAATTATGTTCTTAAATTGAACCTATCACAAACCTTTGATTAGATTAGACAAGTTAAGGGTCATTAGCCCAGGGAGGGTGGGTCTTAATCCTCTTACTGGAGTCCTTTATAGAGAGGAATAAAAAGCCACAGATACAGAAAGAAGGCTGCAGAGACAGAGAGAAGCCTCCAGAAGTTGACGAACCTGGGAGAGAGACAAGCCAAAGAGGAGCAGCCTTAAGCTAAAGGCAATGAGGCATGGAGGAAAAGGCAGAGACGGAGACCAGCAGACATGGCCATTGTGCCTGCCACATGAGAGGAATCCAGGACCACCAGCAGTGAGTCCTTGGGGAGAAAAGCATCACCTGGCCTGATGAAGCCTTGATTTGGACATGTTCAGAGCCGTAGAACTGTAACCTTTTAACCTAATAAATTTCCATTGTAAAAGCCAACCCCTTTCTGGTATATTGCTCCCAGCAACTTTTAGCAAACTGAAACACCCATCTTGACTACTCCCAAGCATAAAATTTAGTGGGATTGATCACATTCACAATGTTCTGGTACTCTTACCATCATTCATTACTAGAACTTTCCCATCACTGCAAACAGAAACCCTACATCCATTATACATTAAGTTCCCATTTCCTTTGTCCTGCACTCCTGGTAACCTTTTCTCTACTTTCTGTCTCTGTGGGTTTGCATATTTTCTGAGATTATCTTTGTGGTTATCATGGGGCTTAAATTTAGCATACTAAATCTATAACAATCTCATTTTACTTGATACCAATTTAACTTTGATAGCATACATAAACTATCTTCATACACTCCTTCATTCACCCACCTTTATGTAGTTCTGGTCACAAATTTCATATTTATACATTATGAGTCTGAGACCATTGATTTATCATTTCTTATTGTGAATTTGCATTTTAAATAATATAGGAAGTGAAAAGTGGAGTTACCAATCAAAGATAGAATAGTACTGGCAGTTATATTTACTCATGTTATTACCTTTCCTGGATGTCTTTATTTCTTCATGTGACTTCAGTCTATTGTCTAGTGTCCTTTCCTTTCAACCTGAAGAATTCCCTTTAGCATTTCTTATAGGGCTGGTCTAGTGGTAATGAGCTCTCTCAATTTTGTTTATCTGTAAATGTCTTAATCTCGCACTCATTTTTGAAAAACAGTTTTGCTGGATATAGAATTCTTGGTTGACATTTTTTGCCTTTAGCTCTTTAAATATGTCATCCCGTTGCTTTCTTGCCTCCATGGTTTCTGATAAGAAATCAATATTTAATCTTATCAAGGCTCCCTTGCACATAACATGTTGTTTCTCTTTTGGCAGCTTTCAAGAATTCTTTCCTTATCTTTGGCATTCAACAGTTTATTTATAATGTGCATGGCAGGAGTCTATTTGGGTTTATCCTGTTTGGAGTTCCTTGAGTGTCTTGGATACTTATGTCTTTCATTAAATTTGGGAGGTTTTCAGCATTATTTCTTTGAATAGTCTCTCTCTCTCTTTTTTCTTTTTTCTCATTCTGGCACTCCAACAATGCATGTATTGGTATACTTGATAGTGGCCCACATGTTCCTCAACCTTGTTGACTTTTCTTCATTCCTTCTTCTTTCTGCTCCTCAGACTGAATGATTTCAGTGGTCTTATCTTTAAGTTCACGGATTCTTTCTTTGGCCAGCTCTAGTCTGCTGTTAAACCCCTCTAGGGATTCTTTATTTGTTACTAAACTGTGGCCTTCAGGTTTGTTTGCCTTCTTTTCATGTTTCTACCTCTTTCTTGAAAATTCTCTTTGTGTTCATATTTTGTTTTCCTAATGTCCTAATGTTTTCCTTTAGCCCTTTGAGCATATTTAGAACAATTTTTTAATCATCTTTGTCTCGTATATCCCAGGTCTGGTCCTCCTCATTGATAGTTTCTAATGTTTTAATCTTCTCCTTTTGCCTGGGTCATCACTTCCTGTTTCTTTGTATGTTTTGTAATCTTTTGTTGAAACATGGACATTTTGGTTTCTTAATATGTTCTCTGGAATTTAGACTCCAGGGCATCTGTTCCTTAAGCTTGGATTCAACTTAAGCTTGTATACTAGTGTTATGAAAGAGATATTCTTGATATAGGGAACAGAAAACAAACCAGGGAAAAAAGAGTTTCCCGAGTCCTTTCACATTGGCCTGTGTGAGTGCTCACCTTCAGAGCTTAGCCCTATGATGAGTTTACAGAATAGCTTAAGGCAAAAATGTAGAGCCTTCTCCAGTCCTTTCTGCACATGTGTCTTACCGTGGCTGTGTGTGTGCCCTAGGATTTCTCCCATTTATGCAAACATCCCTCCTCCCTAAGAAGAAGTGTTTTCTTCATAGTCCTAAGCACTGCACTGTATGCCCACAGCCAGCAAACCTTTGCCCAAGCAGCTGCAATTTGCTGTTCTACAGCATTCTGCCAGGGAGTTCTGGGAGCTACCCCTACATGCAGGTCAAGTTCTGGGATGGCAAACCTGTGATGAATTTCCTGGTTCAGTCTTTAGGCTGCCACCAAACAAATTGGCAAAGACATATATACTCCCAGTATGTGTATGAGGGCTCCTTCTGGACCAGGGACCTGCATGGGAGTGTAGACGGGCTCTGGCTGAGCTGCTGAGGGAATATGATAAGGGCCAGCCAGGGCCCCATGAGATCCTGCCAGTTCTAAGTTGCCTTTTTCTCCATTTGGCACTCACCCTATTATTGGAATACTTTAATGTTTTCTGGAGCTCTGAGAAAGATATTTCTGTCAGTTCTTGCTGGTTGTTCAAGGCTTCTGTGGAGAGGATGGAGTCCTAGAGTATCTCATTCCACCATCTTGTTTGGGATAGCAGTCTCTATTCTTATTTTTTATAGCTTTTACTGCAGAATTAGTAAAATGAATGTTAGTTTATTTTATGGAGTAGAAATAGTTTTAAAAAATCAGCGGGGTTTGGAATTTCTTTAAAGTAAATACTATTCTTCTCCCTTAACACAGATTATAAAATTGGTGAAGTATTCCAGTGGACAAAATATTAGCCCAGGATATAACAAAATCACTTGTAAGATTGTTGAATGTTTTATAAAATTCTGTATTTAAATTTTAAATATTAATTTTAGATGAATATTAATAACCTGAATAGTACCACAAAATCTTCAATGAAAAACAATAAAACATTTGTGTTTGGAAAATTATCTTAAACCCTTACAGTACAGGAACATGTTATAAGGATAACACTGAGGTTTTTAGCTTGTCAGATAACATTAAATGAGGTAAGCAATAAAAGAGAAAGGATAGGTTGATTCAGAATGGGGAACAATCACAGGGAGTCCATATAAAAGAAGACATTTTATGAGTTTTAGTGAGAATGTCAGACTCTTTCTTTCTATTGGGCCTTTGAACATACAAGTCCCTTTCCTCTTTAGTCTGTATAATTTTCTGGTAACACAACATCCTCTGATGTTCCCCATATCCCTTACTCTACTATATTTTCCATAACAATTATCACCTTCTAACATAATATAGAATATTTTCATTGTATTTTTGTTTCTCTTTCCCCATGTTCTTTCCATACCAAATGTAAGCTTCTAGAGGACAGGGATTTTGACTGTCGTCTTCACTATTGTATCCCCAGAACTTAGAGCAGGGCCTGGCATGTAGAGAAGTATTGATAAATATTGGTTGAATGAATAAATACCTTGCCTTGTAGTGTATCTCTTCCTAGGAAACTTATCCTAAACAAATTTCATCATGTGCTTCCCACAACACTTTTCACATATACTGGTTT
>JAQZBX010009128.1:0-46687 GCA_029593785.1 Cabassous unicinctus
AAAAACAGGGGAAAATAACTCTGGGCCCCATACCCATACAATCCCTTTAAATAAATCAAGCATATGTTTAAAGCAAAAAAAAAAATATATACAGAAAAGTTCCAAATGAAAAGGAAAATCCTGCTGTTAGCCTGCAGTCTTTCTCCTCCAAAGTACAGATAAAGGCTACATGGATGAACATTGAAAACATTATGCTCAATTATAAGTGTCAGATAATATGCTCAGTGATAAAGGACCACTTATTGTATTATTCCACTCATGTTCTATGTCCAGAAAATGCAAATATATAGAGACAGAATATGGATTAGAGTTTGCCAGAACCTCGGAGGGTTTAGGGAGTGACTGTTAATGGGCATGGAGTTTTTTTGGGGTGTGGTGAAAATGTTCTAAAATTAGATAGTGCTCATGGTTGTGCAAATCTCTAAATGTACTAAAACCCACTGAATTGCAAACTTTAAAAGGCTTAGCTGTATGGTATATAAGTTTTTATCTCAATAAAGCTGTTATATTAAAACAAAAACAAAGGTACCACCATCTACCAGGTCTTGCACATAATTCCAGACTCTCTTCATGCACAGCAAATATATAAAGCCGGTTTTTGTTGTTTTCAATAGTAAAACTTACTCTACTTTTAAGTGTTTATTTATCTAGTCTCCTACTAATGTATATTTAAGGTTATTTCTCTTGCTATCACTATATTTATTATAAACATTACCCTAAGGAATATGCATATACATATAATGTGGTACACAATCTGCATTTAATTATAAGATACATGGGTGGGTGGGTTAAGAAACATGAACAATTTGATGTATATTGAAACATTGCCTCACCTAAATATGCTTTCCATTTACATTTATCAGTTTGACAGAAACGTATGTAATAAAATTTGCTGTCTTATTCCATATTAATTTCCCATATACTCCATACGTTTTTATTTCATTTTTTCTTGTGTGTTTGCAAGCTGATAATTTGGAATAAGTTTTCTCAGATTTTACTGTATCTGTTAGGTAAATTTTAACTTTTTTATTTAAACCTTTTGTTCTTGATTAATAACTACTAATGAATACCAACCAGTAATTATAAAAATAGAAAACACTAACACATCTAAACATCTATTCCTCTCATCTCTTTATCATCAATGTTCCTGATTTGGTTATTTCTAAATCCATATTATTTTCCCTCTAATTATTCTGGTAATGCTTACCATATTTAATCCATTTTCTTAAATATTTGAGATATTTGATTGAAAAATCATACACAGTTCTTATTTATCCCAGTGTTTTTCAAAATTGAGTGCTGCTGTAAGTAATTTAGCAACTTTCCAGGACTTTTGTTCTTCTTTTGTGTCCTTAGAATTATTTCTTCATTTTATAAATATAGATTTGTTCACCAAATGATCTCTCTCTTGTTTCAATAATCTTTATCACATGTTTACAGGAACATAGTGTTCATTTTACAACTGCAGATTCAGGTTTTGATATTAAGAGAGTGTTTTTCCATTATTGCTTTGAATTTGTTTTTTCTATTAGTTCTGCTTTTTTTCTTCTCAAAAAAAAAACAAAAAACCTTGTTTCACAATAGCTACCATTGTCTGTCTTCCAGTCATATTAATTTGTCTCTTATTACCTGCATAGCAAGTCTGCTTTGACTACCAGCTTCTCTATACATCTACTGACCTTTGGCCAAAACTATGAAATCTGTTAACTAAACCTAAATGGTTGTTAGTCATCACAGGTCTAGAGTTGTTTCAGATGTTTAATCTTGTCTGCTTGGTTTTGTAGTTACAATAGGAGTTTTGACTTGCAGCAGATATGGTAGAACCTGGAGTGGGTAGGGGGATTTGATGGTGCAGCCTGGCCACATAGATTGAATGTGCCTACATGACCAGCTCACTAGCAGAGTTGCCAATACCCCAGCTGATTTGGGACTTATTAGTACCTTAGTACCTCCCAATTTGAAAATGTTTTTGGTAGCTTGAGACATGGACTGATTGTGTGTCCTCTGTGACTTGTGGTGGAAGACAAAAACATCCACACCTGATGTTGTAGGACCCTTGCAATGCAGTATTGTCTTCTTTGCCAGTTGTAAAACTCTTCCCTAAGTTTAAACTGCTTGAGTCCAGTGAGTCCTTTCAGCAATCAAACTCTTAAGGTGACTATGTGTATAAGTACATGATTTTAATAATCCTTATTTCTTCTCAAATCTAACTTCAATGTCCTTGCCTGTATTTTCTTCATCAATTTTCAATTTCAAATGTCTTACACTCCTTTAATATGTTCATGGCTTTATCTTACAATTATTTCATGATTATTGAGAGATTAATTTAAGTATTTCTCTTATTTATTCATCTCATCATTGTTCAATATAATCAATCCATTTCACACTGAATTAACTACACATGCTCTTTCTGTTTGCTTTACTCACAAGGCAAAACCAAAAGTTCTGCCTATTCTGGACCCATCCTCACTGCTGAACATGGTTTTAGAATAAGGCATGATCTTGCTGACTGGTTTAACTTAAATTCTTTACCTTAGAGTGCAAGTGAGCCAACAATAATGTCCCTTGATCTATTAAACTTGTATCCCTTTCCCCTCAAATTTCAGCAGCCCTTCCATTACACTTGGTTTATGAATACTAATGTTATTTTAATTTCAAAGTAAGAGCATACATAAGACAACGTTAGCAATTTCACACTATCAGATATACAAAACAAATATATCTGTACCCACAGACTCTGTCTTCTTTCCTGATATCTTGTTACAATACATGAACTTCCCTTGTTTCTACATAAAACCAATCTATTCCCAGGATCATAAACTCAAAGACATTGCTCCTTCAATTATTCTAATTCATCTATGGAACATAAATATTACCTGATTATTCTCAGTAGCCTATACATATCTTAAAAATAAAGCACTGTATTTCCCCAAATACTTCTATATTAATCTTCACTAATTTGAAGAAAACTTCTTAAATGAATTGTCTATTCTTATAACACAATGCTCTTTCCTTTACTCTCTTGCAAATCCATTTATTATAACATATTGTACATATAATGTACATTGGAAGAAATATGGGCCTTGTACTAAAAACAAAAATAAATGTGATTGTGAATATTGTCCATTCTTGGGGTTACTTGCAGGACTGGGAAAAAGACTGGCATTCATTTTCATCCATCTCAAGATAGAGCAGCTTTACAGGTGACATTTGATAAAAGCATTTGAAGACACTCTACCTGCAGTAAGCAACACATAATGGGTCAAGCAGCAGGGAGACATAAAAGCCTGGGCAGAAGAAGGCTGAGGAGTAAGATTCTTATTGAAGTAAGGGCCTCCTGGAGCTAACACAAACCCTGAGGTATCCAGGGTTCTTGTGCACACCTAGTGTTGGAAACATGACCCTAAGATTGCACTTCTGGCTGATCTTTAGGATCCACACAAGAAGGAGATAAAGGTCAAGCCAGAGAAGGGAACAGCCAGGCTTTATATGATGGAGTACTACAGCTCAGAGCCAATCTGCAAAGAAAGGAAGAGATGATTTAAAAAAATTTTTTTTTAATTTTTATTGAAGTATATCATTTATACATGAACATACATAAGCAATAAGTATATAGTAGAAGCCGTAAACATGCATAACATTATACAGGGCTCCCATACATCACCCCACCACCAACACCTTGCATTGTTGTGAAACATTGGTTACAAATTATGAAAGAATATTGTCAAAATATTACAACTATAGCCCATATCTTACATTTGGGGTATTTTTCCTCCACCACCCTGTTATTTTTATTTATTTATTTATTTACTTTTATCTATTTTAACCCCCTCCCCCCATTTTTGCTGTTTCTGTGTCCATTCACAGGGCAATTTTCTGTGTCTGTTTTCTGCCCTCTCTTTTCATCCTTCTCCTCCTGTCTTCACCAGGATTTGATCTTCAGGATTTCCTGATGTGTGAGAGAGGAGTCCTACCACCTGCACCACCTTAGCACTCACAGGGCCTAAGAGCGCAACTGCTCACAGGACCTGATGGCGCAGCCATGAACAAGGCCTGATGGACCACACATCTTCTATATTTTTCTTTTTTTAATTTTTACTGGGAGATCCCAGAGATAAAACCTTAAGGTCCCAGGAGTCATCCCTCCATTTGGGAAATGGACGCCTAGCCATTTGAGTCACATCTGCACCCTGCTATATCTCTTAAGGTTGACCAAAGATAGCTAGAGTTACAGTCATTTCCCATACACGATGGTCACATAATAAATCAGGCTTGGTTTATCACCACCATTATGAAAACAAGACCTAGGGAGAAAAACTAGGTCTGGGGACACATGCATGGTTTCTAATATAGCGAATGTTTAGCCTCCCCTGATTATCACAAAATCAGGACAGTGAGAGTATTTGCAAGGAAGAGGTTTTTAGTATTTTTTTTTCAACTCCTGGCATTGAAGGAACTATCCATCAGGTCATTGACTGCTGAGATAAGGAAACAGAAATCTCAGAGATAGCACATGACAATGGGTACAGTTTTTTTCAAAAATAGTTGGAAATGTCACAAAACAGACAACTGCAACTACATCTATATAAGGGCAATTATATTTATGGCAAAATAAGAAAGAAATACTCATAACAAAACATGCATTATTTCTGCAGCTAGACACAAGGTCATACTGGCATTTATAAATACCTTTTTTTCACTGCTCATTCCATATTCCCTTTGCCCTCAAAATACACCTTAGTTGGATATGGTTCTTTGTCTGGTGGGGTAATCTAAATATTCATTATTTTTTGTCAATTGTTTATCTTTCCTTTATTTTGCTTTTTAATTAGAGAAGTTGTAGGTTTACTGAAAAGTCTTGAATAAAATACAGAGTTATCATATACCACCCTATTAGTAACACCTTGCATTAATTTGGTACATTTTTTTTTTCATTTCATGAAAGATGATCAACTACAGAAGGGTTCACCATTTGCATGGTGCAGTCCTATACTAACTAGTTTTTTATTTCATTTTTATTCTACTAATGTAGATACAACCTAAACTTTCCCCTTTTTAACAATACTGACATACACAGTTAAATGTTGTTAATTATGTTCATGCTGTGCTACCATCATCGCCATCCATTAGCATAATTATGATCAAACCAAATAGAAATTCTGTACAATTTAGGCATTATTGCCTCATTCCCTAGCTCATCCCATGCCCTGGTGATCAATATTCTACATTCTGACTCTATGAGTTTACTTAATCTAATTATTTAATAAAAGTGAGATTATGGAGATATATATAGTAAAAGAATACATGTCCTTATGTGGCTGGTTTATTGCACTCAACATGATGTCTTTAAGGATCATCCAGTTATCCCATGTATCAGAATTTCATTTCTTTTTTCATATGAAAATACTCCATTGTATATATTATATGTTACTCATTTTTCATTTTTCGTTCTTCTTTGCTGTTTTTCTTTAAAATATCTAAAGAGAAGATTTTTTAAAAAAATACAAATCTATTAAAATGCATATCACCTTTGGGAAAACAATATGAAAACTTGATTTTTTCCCCGAATAAACTCTTCTCAGGCACAGAAAACACAATTGCCTCCAGAAAAGCTGTATATTAAATTTCCCGATGCTACAAGCTAAGCGTGTGGCAAAGTTTCACCCCAGATTTTATGGAACTGTGCTTTTACATTTGAAAAAAGTTTAGAGCAGTGCATTTGTCAAAGGGGGTCTGTACAGGGTTCAGAGCCCAGAGGGGTTTAGGCACAAAGGTCCGAGGACTACCGCGCCTCCACCTCTGGGGCCTGCGGGAAGGAAGCAGCCTCACCAGGCCGGGGGTTCTAGTCCTGCGCATGGCCATCCAGGGGGGCTCCCAGTGTGCGGGTGCTCCGATGTGTTCCTGGCCCAGGTGCAGGGCGCGGGCGTGGTCTAGCTGGTCCTCATGGGCCTCCCGGAGGTTCTCCGGGCAGTTGTCGTGCGGCTCGTGGTCGCGGTAGGTGCTCTGGGGGTGGTTCCTAGAAGGCGGCAGGGTGGCGGGGCGGCAGGCCTGGAGCGGGGCTGGCGGGGCAGGTGTGCCAGGGCAGCTCCAGTCCGCGGTAGGTGACGCTCAAAGGGTCCCACGTGAAGCCCAAGGTGCGCTCAGGCGCTGTCGGCCTGCAGTGGGGGCCGAGAGTCAGCGCCCGGGGTTATCCTGCGCCCTCCCCCGGGGCCTCGGCGCCCACCGGCAGGGGGAGGTCGTGCTCCCGGTGCTCCTCCCTTGATCTTCCGGTAGCCGTGGAGCGCCCTGGCACCGTCCTACTGTGGCCTCCCGTCCCCGCCTGGCTCCTTGGCAGGCGAGCGACTCTCCTTGACTCGGGGTTGGGCGGCCGGTTGTCTGTCTGGCAGCCGAGGAGCAGGAGGTTGCTGAGGGGATGCCCACGCCGGGGTGGGGTGGACGCCGGTGAGGCCTGGCTCAGAAGGCGAGACTTCTCCAGGACATCCCTGGGGCAGACTAGACAGGAGCACCCCAACTGGTGCCCAGGCTCCTCCTGTGTGTTGGGGGGAGGGCTCCCTTTAGCCCCCTGGGTTACTGCGGAGTTCCTGCAAGAACCATGGTCACCACTGGAAACAGCACCCACTGCTTCCCCTTCCCTAATTTGTTGTGTACAATTGTTGTAAGACCAGTAGTGACATCAACATTTTCCTTTCTGAGTTCAGTTGTGTCTTTTTTCCTTTGTGAGTCTAGATAGTCTTGTTAATTTTATTGATGTTTATTTAAAAAATAACCAAGTTTTTGTTTTGTGTATTCTCAATTGTTTTTCTACCCTATTTTATTTGTCTTTTCTCTAATATTCCTTCCTTCTGATAGCTTTGGGTATACTTTGTTCTTCTTTTTCTAGTTCAACATGGCAAGTGAGGTTCTTAATTTGCTATCTTTCTTCCCTTTTACTCTAGGCACTCACAGCTATAAATTTCCATCTGAGTATCGCATTCGCTGCATCCCGTAAGTTATGGTATTTGTGTCTTGGTTTTCATTCATCTCTATGTATTTTCTTATTTCCCTTGTGTAGCCGCTTGGCAGTTTGATGTGATTATGAATTCCAAAAATATATATTGGATTATGCTTGTAAACTGGTATGCTAATATGAGCATGTTTAAGTTATGATTAGGGCTTTAACTGGGCCATGTCAGTAGGGCATTGAGCCCCACCCCTTGGTGGGTGGGGGAATCAAATATAAAAGGCATGGCAAGAAGAGAGTTGAAACAGTTTTTATGTTGGAGTTTTGATGATGGAGAGAAGGCCCCAGGATAGAGACAAGCCATTCACCTGAGAGTTCACAGCTGGCCTTCTGGAGAGAAGCAAAGCCTAGAGAGCCTAATAATCTACAACTGACCTTGTGGAGGAACCAGAGAAGCTAAGCCCAGAGAGAAATGCAGCCCCGGCAAGAGAGGAACCCAAGAAACCTGAACCATGGCAAACGTCAGCAGCTGTCATGTTCCAACACGTGGCAATGTACTTTGGTGAGGGAAGAAACTTATGCTTTATGACCTGGTAGCTGTGGACTTCTACTCCAAATAAATACCCTTAATAAAGACCAACCCATTTCTGGTATTTCGCATTTGCACCCCTTTGGCTGACAAATACAGAATTTGGTACCAGGAGTGGGATAGAATTCCACATGAGGAAGTAACTCAAATGTCCATGGTCACCACCCATGCCATGTTACCTTCTCTTTCCCAGCCCACAGCTTTGGCCTCTTGGGGAGTCCCTTACAATCAGTTGACTGAGGATAAGAAAACTGGGGCCTGGTTACAGATGGTTCTGCATGATATGCAGGTACCACCCAAAAGTGGACAGCTGCAGCACTGCAGCCCTTTTCTGGAAGATCCTTGAAGGAAAGTGGTGAGGGCAAATGCATCTACTGAGCAGAGCTTCAAGCAGTGCATCTAGTTGTTCATTTTGATTGGAAGAAGAAATAGCCAGAGGTGCATTTGTACACTGATTCCTGGGCTGTTGCCAATTGTTTGGCTGGATAGTCAGGGACTTGGAAGGAACATGATTGGAAAATTGGTGACAAGGACGTTTGGGGAAGAGCTATGTGGATAGACCTTTCTGAGTGGGCAAAAAGCATGAACATATTTGTGTCCCACATGAATGCTCACCGGAGGGTGACTTCAGCAGAGGAAGAGTTTAATAATCAAGTGGATAAGATGATCTGCCCTGTGGCTAATGCTCATCCTCTTTCCCCAGCCACTCCTGTCATTGCCCAATGGGCTCATGAACAAAGTGGCCATGGAGGTAGGGATGGAGGTTATTCATGGGCTCAGCAACATGGACTTCCCCTCACCAAAGCTGGCTTGGCTACAGCCACTGCTGAACGCCCAATCTGCCAGAAGCAGAGACCCACACTCAGCCCCCTATATGGCACAATTCCTTGAGGTGAGCAGCCTGCTACCTGGTGGCAGGTTGACAGCATTGGGCCACTTCCACCATGGAAGGGGCAGTGATTTGTTTTAACTGGAATAGACACATACTCTGGCTATGGGTTTTCATTTCTGACATGCAACGCTTCTTCCAAAACTACCATCCATGTGCTTACCAAATGTCTTATCTACTGCCATTGCATTCCACACAGCATTGCTTCTGATCAAGGAACCCATTTCACAGCAAATGATGGGCAGGAATGGGCACATGCCTATGGAATTCACTGTTCTTATCATGTTCCCCATAACCCTGAAGCAGCAGGATTAATAGAATGGTGGAATGGCATTTTGAAGATTCAATTACAGTGCCAACTAGGTGGCAATACCTTGCAGGGCTGGGGCAGTGTTCCCCAAGAGGCTGTGTATTCTCTGAATCAGCATCTTCTCTATGGTGCTGTTTCTCCCATAACCAGGATTCATGGTCCAGGAATCAAGGGGTGGAAATGGGAGTGGCACCAGTCACTATTAGCCCTCGTGACCCACTAGGAAAATTTTTGCTTCCTGTCCCTGCAACCTTAAGCTCTGCTGGTCTACAGGTTTTGGCCCCAAAAGGAGGAGTTCTACCACCAGGGAACATAACAATCATTCCATTGAAGTGGAAGTTAAGCCTGCCACCTGGCCACTTTGGGCTCTTCTTACCTGTGAATCAACAGGCAAAGAAAGGAATTACTGTACTGGCTGGGGTGATTGATCCTGACTATCAAGGGGAAATAGGACTACATCTACATAATGGGGATAAAGAAGAGTTTGCCTGGAGTGCAGGAGTACCTCTAGGTTGCTGTAGCTCAAGGGGTTAGAAAGGGCTTAACAGTTTGTTTGGGTGGTTGACTGAAGCATGGACCAAGCAATGGCCTAGCATACCTGATGTTAAAATGCCCAATTTGCCCTGGTATACAGTAGATGAGAGGATTCAGATGCTTAGGGAGATTGGAATGCTAGAATGGATTTACCTTTTGAGACCTGCCCACCCACCCCAGGAATGTCCAGGGAACAGACCCTTAACCAGGACTGTGAGGAATAAATTTGTAAGACTAACTCCATCTTCTCTGAAGAGCTCTGTGGTTGCTCTTCTCTGCAGTCCAGTTATTATTGTAGTGGGGGCTGTAATGGAATTGGAATCCTTAAACATTATGGGGATTATTGGATTTTGGTCCAATAAAAGTCAAGTATCAGCAGTTAATTGCCAAATGGCTACACCTTGTAAAGAAGAAATTACTACATGTTATTTAACCATTCATATGTTGTTGTTGTTGGCATTTGTGAATAATGCTAGTATGAACACTGATGTGCAAATATGTCTTGAAGTCCTTGCTTTCAAACCTTTTGTGTTTAAACCTACAAGTGGTATTGCTGGGTCAAATGGTAATTGTTGTTTCTAAAAGCCTTTGTAAAAGAATACATCAGCTCCCTACTTCCATTTTATTTTCTATAAAGTGCTGGAGAGCACCATGGACATATCTAAAACTAATGTTGCTGGTAGGATTAATTTGATAAGAACTTCCTTATATTTGTGAGGTTTCTTTAGAAAATTCTATTAAAAATAGTATGTCATTTTATTCATTATTTCTTTTTGTCACTTTGAAGTTTTAGACTCAAATGAGATTTCAGGACTTGAGTACTTTGCTTAGCTTTGTAAGGCAGAATTAAATGAAAAGTCTCTACCTAGAAAGAAAGATTTCTTTGAATCCTGTCTTTAATTGAACTTACACAAAAAACCATTCTGAATCAATGATGAAATGCTGAATCCAGATTTTTTTGTATATGTCATGTAAATAAAAGTATATTACATGACATATACCATTTTATATCCTTCATATCTTTAGTATTATAATATTTGGTCTTTTAATAATGAGTATTGGTCACACTGGAATAAAATTTAAAGAAATTTAGATGCTTCCCTACATTACCTTTCAAGATCTTTATGGTCTCGGCTCTTATATTTAGATCTTAGATCCATCTTGAGTTAATTTTTGTCTACTGTGTGAGATGGTATTCCTCTCTCATTCTTTTGGATATGTATATCCAGTTCTTCAAGCATCATTTGTTGAAGAGTCCATTCTCTCCCAGTTGAGTGGGCTTGGTGGACTTTTCAAATATCAGTTGACTGTATATGTGAGGATCAACTCTTAAACTGGATCCATTGGTCAGTAGGTCTATCTTTGTGCCAATACCATGCAGTTTTGACCACTGTAGCTTTGTAGTATGTTTTAAAGTCAGTAGTGTGATTCCTCCAATTTCATTTTTCTTTTACAATATGTCTTTGTCTATTCATGGCCCCTTGCCCTTCCAACCAAATTTCATAATTAGCTCTTCCAATTTAGTAAAAAATGCTATGTTGATTTTTATTGGAATTGCATTGAATCCGTGTGTTAGTTTGGGTAGGATAGACATCTTAGTGAAGTTTAGTCTTCCTATCCATGAACAGGGACTATTCTTCCATTTACTTAGGTCTCCTCTGATTTCCTTTAACAGTGTTGTGTAGTTACCTGTGTACAAATCATTACATCTTTAGTTAAATTTATTCCTAAGTATTTAATTCTTTTAAATGTTTTTGTATGTGGGATTTTTTTCTTGATTTCCTCCTCAGTTTTCTCATTATTGGAGTATAGAAATGTTACTGATTTTTGCACATTGATCTAATTACCTGCAACCTTACTGAACTCATTTATAAGCTCTAGAAACTTTGTTGTACATTTCTCAGGGCTTTCGAGATATAGGATCTTGTCATCTGCAAATAGTGAAATTTTCACCTCTTCTTTTCCAATTTGGATGCTGTTTATAACTTTTTCTTTCCAAAGTGCTCGAGCAAGTACTACTAACACAGTGTAAAATAGGAGCGGTGATAGTGGGCATTCTTGTCTTGTTTCCGATGATAGAGGGAATACTGTTAGGATTTCACCATTGAATATGATGTTACCTGTGAGTTTTTTATATACACTTTATCATGTTGATGATGTTTTGTTCTATTCCTATCTTTTGAAGTGTTTTTTATTTTTTCAGGAAAATGTGCTGGATTTTGTTGAATGCTTTTTTTGCATCTATAGAAGTGATCATGTGACCTTTTTCTTTGGATCTGTTTATGTGGTCTATTACATTGAATGATTTTCTTTGTTGAAAAATCCTTGCATAGCAGGGATGAAACCCACTTGGTTATGGTGTAAAATTCATTTGATGTGTCATTGAATATGATTAGCAAGTATTTTGTTGAGGATTTTAGCATATAGATTCATTAGAGAGATTTATCTATAGTTTTCCTTTCTTATGGCATCTTTGACTTTGCTATTAGTTTTATGTTGTTTTATGTTGGCATCATAGAATGAGTTGGGGAATGTTCCCTCACTTATATTTTTTGGAAGAGTTTGAGCAGGATTGGTCTTACTCCTTTCCAGAATGTTTGGTAGAATTCACTTTTGAAGCTGTCTGGTCCTGGGCTCTTCTTAGTTGGGAGGTTCTTGTTGACTAATTAAAACTCATTACTGTGATTGTTCTGTTGAGTTCATCAATTTCTTCTTTTGTCATTGTAGGCTGCTTGTGTGTTTCTAGGAATTTCTCCATTTCCTCTAAATTATCCATCTGGTTGTCATACAATTTTTCGTAATATCCTCTTATCATACTCTTTATTTCAGTGTGGCCAGTGGTGATATCCCCTTCCTAGTTTCTTGTGTTATGTATTTACATTTTCTTTCTTTTTTTCTTCATTAGAGTAGCTAAGGGTTTGTAAATTTTATTAATCTTCCTGAAGAACCAGCTTTTGGTTTTCTTTGTTTTTTTTTTTTCAAGTTCATTTAGCTCTGCTCTAATCTTTGTTATTTCATTCTTCCTACTTGTTTTGGGGTTAGTTTGTTGTTCTTTTTCTAATTCCTCCAGGTGTGCAGTTAGGTCTTTGATTTTAGCTCTTTCTTCTTTTTTCATATAGGCATTTATCATTATGAATTTCCCTCTCAATACTGCTTTTGCTGCATCCCATATATTTTGAGACATAGTGTTATGTATTCATTTGTTTCAAGGTAGTGACTGATTTCTTTTGCGATTTCTTCCTTAACCCACTATTTGTTTAATAGTGTGCTGTTTAACTTCCTTATTTTTGTGCCTAATTTGGGTCTCTGTCCCTTAGTGATTTACAGTTTCATTCCATTGTGATCAGAGAAATGACATTGTGTAATTTCAATCTTTCTGAATTCATTGAGAATTGTTCTGTGGCCTGGCATGTGGTCTATCCTGGAGAATGATCCATGTGCAGTCAAGAAGAATGTATATCCTGCTGTATTTGTTTGTAATGTTCTGTATATGACTGTTAGGTCCCTATCTTCTAATATATTGTTCAAGGTCTTTGTTTCTAAATTGATTCTCTGTCAAGATGTTTTGTGTATTAAAGTCTACCATTATAATTGTAGAGGCATTTTTTTCTCGACTTAGTTTTTTCAATGTTTGTCTCATGTATTTTTGACACATGCTGGATAGGTTCATAAATCTTATAATTGTTCTTTTCTATTGACAGATTACCCCTCTTATTAGTACATAGTGTCTGGCTTTGTCTCTTACAATAGATTTTCATTTATAGTCTATTCTGTCTGATAATAGTATAGCTACTCCCACCCTTTTCTGTTTATTGTTTGCATGTAAAATTGTTTTCCAACCATTTTTCTCCTTGCATCCCTGGGTCTAAGGTGGGTTTCTTGTAGACAGCATATAGATGGGTCATATTTCCTTATCCATTCTGCCAGTCTGCGTCTCTTGAATCGAGAGTTTAATCCATTAACATTTGATGTAATTACTGTGAAAGGATTACTTACATTAGCCATATTTTCTTTAGGTTTATCTATGCCATATGTAGTTTTTAGTTCTCTTTTTATCTTTTTGTTGTTCTTACACTATCCTCTAACTCTATTTCTCTCCTATTTTTTCCTTTGAACCTGAAGAACTCACTTTTTATTTCTTAAAGAGCAGGTTTCTTATTTACAGACTCTCTTAATTTCTGTTTATCTGTGAATATTTTGAACTGTCCATTTTTTAATTTTTTTGAAAATAAATGTATTGAAGAATATCACTCATATGTGTATATACATAAACAATAAGTGTATAGCAATAGTTGTGAACTTACAAAACAAACATACATAATATCGTACAGTGCTCTCATTCCTCATCTTACCACCAATACCTTGCATTGTTGTTAAACATTTTTAATTAATGATTAAAGAGCATCCTCAAAATATTACTACAAACCAAAGTATTTTCCCCCAACCCATCATATTATTATTTTTATATCATTTATACATGAACATACATAAACAAGTGTATAGTAAAAGTTGTGAACTTACAAAGCAAACATTCATAACATTATACAAGGTTCCCATACATCAACCCTCCACCAACATCTTGCATTGTCATGAGACAATTGTTACAAATTATGAAAGAATATTGTCAAACTCTTACTGCTAATTAAAGTCCTTATCTTACATTTTCCCCCAACCAACCCTGTTATTATTTTTTAAATATATTTTTATCACAGAAGTTGTAAACTTACAAAACAGTCATGCAAATGTGAAGAATTCCCAAACAATGCCCCTTTACCAACACATCACACTGTGGTGGAACATTTGTTATCAGAAATGAGATAATATCATCCAATTATTGCCAGGTCCACAGTGTACATTTGGCATACATTTTCCATACTCCCGCATTATCAGCACAGTACATCTTTGGCATAGATGCAAGAATATTGCATTATTACTGATAACCACAGTCTATAGGTCACTCCAGTTGTATTTTTTCCATGCTTCTCCACATTCCCGCCACCCTGCAATAATGATGTACATCTGCTTTAGCACACAAAGGACACTCTTGAATCTGTACCATCAACCAAAATTCTCAAACACCTCTGGGTTAATGTGCTATTTAATCCCTAGATTATTCTCTAGCTTTGTGTCAATTGGCATTTATATCACTAGACTACCATTTTTAGCCACAACCCCATTTATAAACCAGCTGCTACTCACTATAATATGTTACCATCAACTCTACATATCCATACTTTTATAGTAAAGCTGATTAAAACTCCTACATGCATTAAATATCAGTAGTCCATCTCAGTCCTCCTCTTATCTCTTTTAAGAATCAACTACCTACTACCAGGTCTTGAAGATATTTTCCTACATTTTCTTCTAGAAGCTTTATGTTCTTGCTTTTATATTTAGGTTTTTTATTCATTTTGAGTTAATTTTTGTATAAGGTGTGAGATAGGAGTCCTCTTTCCTTCTTTTTCTATGGATATCCAGTTTTCTCAGCACTATTTTTTGAATGGATTATTCTTTCTGAGCTTGGTGGGTTTGAAAGGCTAGTCAAAAAAATACTTGACCATAGATGCGAGCATCTATTTCTGAAACATCAGTTCAGTTCTATTGGTCTATGTGTCTCTCTTTATACCAGTACCATGCTGTTTTTACCACTGTTGCTAGGTAATATGATTTAAAGTCTGGAAATGAGAGTGCTCCAACTTCATTTTTCCTTTTTAAGATGTTTCTGTCTATTCAAGACCCCTTACCCTTCCAAATAAATCTGATAATCATGTTTTCCATTTATTTAAACAATTCTAGTGGAATTTTTATCGGGATTGCATTGAAACTGTATATCAATTTGAGTAGAATTGACATCTTAATAATATTTAGACTTCCAATCCGTGAGCACAGAATATTCTTCCAATTATTTAGGACTTTTTAAAATTTCTTTTAATAATGAGTTATAGATTTCTGAATACAAGTGCTTTTCATCATTGCTTAAGTTTTTTCCTAAATATTTGGGTTTTATCTGTCATATTTTGTTTTCACTCCTCTTTTGACAATTTTAGTTACTTTTATTGATATAATCTTCATTTCTAGACTCTCTTCCAGGCCACTCTCTCCTGTCTTTTCTTTTCAGGCTGTAGCATACCCTTAAGCATTTCCTGTAAAGCAAGTCTCTTGGTTACAAACTCTCTCAGTTTCTGTTTATCTGTGAATATTCTAAACTCAACCTCATTTTTGAAAGACAATCTTGCCAGATATAAGATTCATTGCTGGAAATTTTTCTCTTGAAGTATCTTAAATATCTCAAACCACTGCCTTCTTGCCTCCATGGTTTCTGGTGAGAAATCAGCACTTAATCATAGTGTGTATTCCTTATATGTTATGCATTGCTTTTCTCTTGTTGCTCTCAGAATTCTCTCTTTGTCTTTGGCATTTGACATTCTGACTAGTATGTGTATCAGAGTTGCTCTATTCATATTTTCTTGAGTGGAAGTATGTTGTGCTTCTTGGACATGGGTCTCTATGCCCTTCAATAGGGTTGGGAAGTTTCTGCCATTATTTCTTCAAATATTCCTTCTACTCTTTTTCCCTACTCTTCTCCTTCTGGAACACTGATGACACATATATTTGCCTGTCTCTTGCTGTCGTTTAGTTCCCTGAGACCTTGTTCAAGGTTTTCCAATCTTTTCTTCATCTGTTCTTTTGTATGTTCACTTTCAGAGGCCATTTCTTCAAGCTCACCAATCCTGTCTTCTACCTCCTCAAATCTGCTATTATATGATTCTAGTGCATTTTTAATTTCATTTATTGCACCTTTCATTCACATAAGATCTGCTATTTTTCTATGTATGCTTTCAAATTCTTCCTGTGCTCATCCAATATCTTCTTAATATCCTTAATTTCTTTAGCAATCTCATTGAATTTATTAAGGAGATTTGTTTAAGTATCTATGATTAGTTGTCTCAACTCCTTTTTGTTATCTGGAGGCTTATCTTGTTCCTTTCACTGAGCCATAGCTTCCTGTTTCTTGGTGTGGATTGTAAATGTTTGTTGTTGTCTTGGCATCTGGGTGACTAGAGTATTTATTCTGGGTGCAGATTTTGCCTTTAGTTTAGGGCTTCCTGCTGTTTCTCCCTTGCTGGTTGTGTAGTAGGAGCCAGGGATATAGTTGGTGGTATAAGCTGTGTAGGCTCAAGCTGCTCTCATTGCCCCAAAGATTGATGATGCTTCTCTCAACTTTTTCCCTTGCCAGGGGTAGGGATAGAGCCACAGCTGTGTGGAATAATCCAAGTCATGCATGCCTAGACTGTAGTTGCCCAGAGAGACTGATGAAGCTTCACATCTTTTTCTCCCCCACCTGAGGTGTGAATGGAGCTGTAGGTCTGGGCAGCAATCTATGTAGTGCAGGTCCAAGATGACTGCAGTTGCCCTGGAAGACTCCTGATTATTCAGTCTGTGCCAGCCAAATGTAACTGCAGTTACCTGGATAGGCTGGTGCATGGCCTTCCATCTTTGACCCTGCTGAAGGTGAGGCTGAAGCCTAGGCCAGGTCTGAAGACTAATTTGGGTGAAAGAAACCAGTCTCTACCCTCACTGTGATTTTCAGTCATCAGCCTATCTTTCCCTCATGCTGGGAGTGGAGTCAAAATGGCAGTTACTGGCCTCTTTCCAATGTGGACAGGTTCAAACTATATCTGTTTCTTTGCATTATACTTTAGCCAGCCAAATTTACTAATTAGTAGCTGAAATTGGTGGTCAACTATTTCTTCCTCCTTTGTTTTTGGGAAATGAAGCTTCCAATTCTTGCCACAGAATAACTCCTGGGGTGGCTTGTATTGCCAAAGTAGGATGATCCCTGGTCTCCATGGCATGGTATGTTGTTTCCCAAAGATGTTGGCACAGCCACCCCTACCTTCCTCCCTGCCCGAGGTGGGCCTGGGTCTTATGCTAGAGCTGCAATCTGATCTAGATGGAAAGAAGCCAGTCCCTACCAGCACTGTGATTTTCAGTCAGCTCCGCTTCCCCTCATGCCAGTCAGAGTTAAGATGGTGGCTCCTGGCCTCTTTCTGACTTGGACAGATTCAAACTTTAGCTGTTCTTTGGAGTATATTTTAGCCCACTGAATTTACTGATAAGTAGCTGAAGTTGGTGCCCAACCATGTCTTCCTCCCCAATTTTTGGGAAGTGGAGCTTCCAATTCCTGCTGTGGAATTGCTCCTGAGGTATCTTGTGCCTCCAGTGGAAGATGGGCACCAGCCTCAATGGCATGGAATGCTCTACTTATGAATTTTCTCTGCAGATTGGCAGTGTCCTCCTTCCATTCTTTCAAGGATGGTGCAGGATGCACTTCTGTTCTCCTTGAGCCCCCAGACAAGTCCTTTAGATAGCTCTGGGTTATTACTAACTGCCCTGTAGCAGCAGCTGATTCTAGGAGCTCCTTGCTCTGCCAACATCTTGCTGGTTGTCCTTCTCTCTCATTTTTGAATGCCAGCTTTGCTGGATAGAAAATTCTTGGCTGGAACTTTTTTTCTTTTAGCATCTTAACTATGTCATAACACTGCCTTCTTGCCTCCATAGTTTCAGATGAGAAATCAGCATTTAATCTTATTAAGCTTCCCTTGTATGTGATGTGTCCCTTTCCTCTAAATATTGTCATTTAAATCTCTAAGTCTCTGCTGGAGTTTTTTCTATCTTTTCATATATCTGTTCTACTATCTACTATCTGATTTCAGCTGATTCATCCACATTGCTGATTCTTTCCTCTGCATGTTCAAATTTGTTGTTATGTGCTTCTAGTATATATATATATATTTTGCATTGTGCCATTCATCACCATCATATCCATTATCTTTTATGTATGTTTACAATTTCTTCAGTATGTTCTCCCAATGTCTTCTTAAAAATGAGATGTAAGAAAAGCGAATCCAAAAATAGTGTCTGCATGTTCCCTGTCATATAGTATCAGCTGGATGTCTGATAACTGGGTGGATCACTTCTCTAAGAATAGCCTGGAATCGAACCAGGGACCTTGTATATGGTAGTCCGGAATTATTCCACAAAGCTAAACTGTCTCCTTAGGTTAGTTAGGCTTTCATAAAGCAGTATGCCCACTTTCCGTCAGGTAGGTTATATTCCTAGTGGTTTGCCAGATCCCTGCTGAATAGGCAACTTTCTGTCCATGCTCCCTCTCTAATCTAATTCCTCTCTACCTGGGTGGCTATGCTTGACAGCCTGCCTGAGGAGATCCCCCTCTCCTCTCCTTGCTGGGTCTGGGTCCCTTCTGATATTCCATAAGGGGGATCATCTGGCCAAACTCACTGCAAAGAAACCACTCTCCACCCTCTCAGACCCCTCTTCCCCCAGGTAATGCTCCCTCACACTCCATTTGATGCAGTGAGCCAGGGCCTCCACCTAGGCTATTTGTCCTGAGGGTGGGTATATGGGCTGTTTCCAGCCACAGGGGTGAGCAACTCATGGTTTTCCTTTGGCTTCTTTATCTTTCCAGTACCCTCCTAGAGTACTCAGAGCAACTTCCCATTCTATATATATCCAAAGCAGCTCCTTTTAGACAAGTACTCCTGTGGTTCCATCCCTGCCCATGACAAGGCAGAGGGGACAGTGATTCTCAGCCTCTCCAGGTGACTGCAGCAGCTTTCAGCCTGCATGGAATAGACTGTTGGACATATCTCTGATTCCATCCCCACCCTGACAGGACAGGAGGAGAGAGAGCACACCCTCAGCCTCTCTGGGCAAATTTTAGGCACCTTTTTTTGTTTGAATATATGCTTGGTTGAATTAAATCTTTAGTATTTTCTTTCTTTTTTTTTCTTCTAGTATTTATTTATTTATTTTTATTGTGGGTAAAAAACAAATTTTTCACAATACATACCAATATTTGTGAAATGATATATAAATATATATGCATATATGTGCATTTGCTTACATAAATATGTTATATATATATATATTAAGGTGCTTAGATTACCTAAACATTATACAGAAATTACAGGGATTCCCATGTTCTCCACCTCCCACACCTCCCACAACATCCCACACCAACATCCTTCATCAGTGTGGCACATCACTCACAATGGATATACACATCCTGGGGCCTTGCCACCAAGCATAGACCACAGTTCACATCATAGACCACACTCTCTCCCACACAGTTCTGCATGGTATATGCTGATGTAAAATGGCCTACATCCGTCACCGCAACACCACTCAGGACAAACCCAAGTCCCAAAAATGCCCCTGTATTTCAACTGCCCTTCCCCTCCCTGCCCCAAAAGCTTCCAGTGGCCACCGGCTCCACCTCACTGTTGTAATTTCTTCCATTGTTTGAATCACAATATGTCTAACACAGAATACCATTAAGTCCACTCTAGTCCATAGCTCTTCCCCTGATCCTGAGGGGACTGGGATGGTGATGTCCACTCCACCTCCAAGTGAGAGATGGCTTATATCCCATGGATATGGTGGATGGGATTATCCTGCCTGCAGCTGCAGGCCCTCTCTATTTCCTGGGATGGCCGTTACCCATTGTCCTCTCCTCACCAGGTGACTTGGATGAGTCCGCTGAGCTGTAGGGTAGGAGTTGCAACTTCACCAAGATTCCAGACACAGCTGGCACATAGGTAGGCCAGAGGCTCCAGTCTCTGGCAGCACACCTAATAACTCCAGCATCACATTTAGGTTTGAATAGAAGGGACTGATGGACCATGTGCAGGGAGGACTTATTTGAGTCCAACTCTGTCACTCTCTGGAGCACAGATTCCAAAGTAAAGCCCACTGATAAGGCAACAGTATCTGGTGCTATCCCCCCTTATATAGGACCTGGGTATCTCCAGAGCCCTTAGGAGCCCCTCTGGGTGGGGTGATATCCACTTTGGTGTTCTATGAGATCCTACTGAGGTGTGCGTAAGCATTACCTCTGGAATGAACTCCTGACTCTTTGAAGTCTCTTAGCCACATGAACTCATTTCTCTTTACCACTTCCCCCTTTTATTCAAGGTCTTTTTCCAATCATGTTGCCAGATAGCACTTGGTATTAATCCCTTGTTGCCAGGGACACTCATCCCCGGGAGTCATGTCCCATGTTGGGGGGAAGGTAATGCATTCATATGCTGAGTTTGGCTTAGAGAGAGGCCACATTTGAGCAACAAGGAGGCTCTCAGGTGGCAACTCTTAGGCACCCCATAACAGTAGGCTAAGTTTCAATGACAAGAGCAAAGACTCATAAGGCTCATCATCAATAACAAGAACCCATCAGTGTGCCATCCTCTTTTGCCAGACACTGGCCCTGCACTCAGGGGACTGTTGCTGCTCCCTTGGAGAATGTGGCAGAGCTCTCCAGGCAGGGAATTCAGATTCCCTCATTTATTGAGTGATTGTCTACCCACTGTGACCATGCCACATCCCTTGATCATTTGAACAATTTTATATATGTTTCATCTATATTCAGATGAACTTACTCCTATGAATCCCCCATCGCAGACATCCCCCACCAATGATCCTCTACTGCCCCCACAACAAAGTCACACACATAATACAGGAGACTCTCATATACCCAACATCCTCCCCCTTTCCTCTGCCCCATATTAATACCTTTTTATATGTGGATGGTAGCATTGTTAAAACTGATATACAAATAGTGAAACATAGCTAATAAACATTGTGAATGATTTACACTATGGTTTACATTGCAGACTGTATGCTTTTATAAATTTTGATTATATTTACCATGTCATGTTTCCATCACTGTATGGTAATGATGAGCATTTCCACTGACCACTAAATACCCCCTCTTTGATCTATTCTATTCCTCCCACCCCATTCCTCTGGGGCCCATGACAACACTCTGGTTTGACTTGTTGGATGACAAGATTCATAGTTACATGCAACAAGATGTCTTAACACACTGGTTTGTCCTCCCATATTAGGAACTGCCCTTGCTCTGAGAGACTCCCACCTGTCTATTTCTGAGCAAATCATTTCTCCCAAAGATGGGAGTCCAACTCCTTCCCACTCATTATGTGGGTCTCCACCCACTGATACAACATATAATGACAGAGTGAACACTCACACAATCCCTAGAATCCTGTGCTAGGTGCTCCCTGCTACCAATGCCCCCCCAACCAACACACTAAGCCAGTGACCCTTCATTGTCATTTTGCCATAAGAGCATTCCCAGCTCTGTACTTTCAACTTCATACTCACAAATCTCCAGTATTCATCTGGTACCTCTGCCAACCCTCTCCCCAGTATCCTGGACCTTCTGACTCACCCTTCACAATCTACCCACCTGTCAACCCTGCACCACTCAACCCAATAATATAAATACCCTACTTTCCTATCCCTTCAATACACAATGACACTCTATGACTTTACCATAGATTACATCCATATTGGATGATGGCTCACAACCTTGTCTTCCATTTCTATTTCTTGTAAACTGATCTTATGGACAATAGCTCTCTGAGACTGCTCAATTTCCTTAATTCATATCAATGAGATCATGTACTGTTCATCCTTCAATGCCTGGCTTGCTTCACTCAAAATGAGGTCCTTAAGATTCATCCATGTTATCCTGTGTGTTAGGACTTTATTCCTCCATAAGCTGAGTGGTATTCCATTGTATGTATGTACCACATTTTGTTTATCCATTTATCTGTTAATGGGCACCTGGGTTGATTCCAACTTTTGGCAATAGTGAACAATGCCGCTATGAACATTGGTGTGCATATATCTGTTCGTGTCTTTACATTCAAATCTTCTTGGTATATACACAATAGTGGAATTGCTGGATTATATGGACATTCTATAGTTAGTTTTTTGAGGAACCACCAAACTGTCCTCCATCATGTCTGGAGCATTCTACAATTCCATCAGCACTGGATAAGGGTTCCCATTCTTCCACATCCTCTCCAACACTTATAGTCTGCTGTTTTTTTAATAGCCACCATTCTAATGGATGTAAGATGATATCTCATTGTAGTTTTAATTTGCATTTCCCTAATAGCTAGCAATGTCAAACATCTTTTTATGTGCTTTTTAGTACTTTGCATTTCTTCCTCAGAGAAGTGTCTTTTCAGGTCATGTGCCCATTTTTAAAGTGGGTTGTCTTTTTATTTTCGAGGAGTAGGATTTCTTTATATATGCAGGATGTTAAGCTCCTATCAGATATATGGTTGCCAAATATTTTATCCCATTGGATAGCTGCCTTTTTACATTCTTGATAACATCCTTTGAGATGTATGCAGAAGTTTTTAATTCTGAGGAGATACCATTTATCTATTGTTTCTTTTGCTGCTCATGCTTTGGGTGTGAAGTTCATGAAACCATTTCCTATTTCATGGTCCTGTAGATGCTTCCTTAATTATCTTCCTAGGTCTTTATGGTCTTGGCTCTTATATTCGGTCTTTGTTCCATCTTAAGTTCATTTTTGTATAAGTTGTGAGATGGTGTTCCTCTCTCATTTTTTTGGATGTGTATGTTCAATTCTCTAAGCACCACTTGTTGAAGAGGTCATTCTCTCCCAGTTGAGTGGGCTTGGTAGCCTTGTTGAATATCAAATGACTGTATATGCGAGGATCTATTTTGGAACTCTTTATTCGGTTCCATTGGTCAGTATTTCTATCCTTGTGCCTATACCATGCAGTTTTGACCACTGTAGCTTTGTAGTATGTTTTAAAGTCAGGTAATGTGATACCTCCAACTTCATTCTTCTTTTTCAATATGTCTTTATTGATTTTGGGACCTCTTACTCTTCCAAATAAATTTTGTAGTTAGTTTTTCCAATTCATTAAAAAATACAGCATTGATTTTTATTGGGATTGCATTAAATCTGTAGATTAGTTTGGGCAAGATAAATATCTTGGTGATGTTTAATCATCCTGTCCATGAACAGGAAATATTTTTCCATTTATTTAAGTCTTCTCTGAATTCCTTTAGCAGTGTTTTGTAGTTCTCTGTATATAATTCCTTTACATCTTTACTTAAATTTATTCCTACGTATTTGATACTTTTAGTTACTATTGTAAATGGTGTTTTTTCTTGATTTCCTCCTCAGATTCCTCATTATTGGTGTACAGAAATGCTACTGATGTTTGAGCATTGATCTTATAGCCTGCGACTTTACTGAACTCCTTGTAGAGGCTTTGTTGTAGATTACTCAGGGCTTTCTATTTATAAGATCATGTCATCTGCATATAGTGAAATTTTCTCTTCTTCCTTTCTAATTTGGATGCCTTTTATATCTTTTTATTGCTTCAGTACTCAAGCAAGTACTTCTAACATAATGTTAAATAGGAGTGGTGATAGTGGGCATCCTTGTCTTGTTCCCACTCTTAGAGGGAAAGCTTTTAGGATTTCACCATTGAGGATGATGTTGGCTCTGGGTTTTTCATATATACCCTTTATCATGTTCAGAAAATTTTCTTCTGTTCCTATCTTTTGCAGTGTTTTTATCAGGAAAAAGTATTATATTTTGTTGAATGCTTTTTGTGCATCTATAGACATGATTTTGTTTCTTTCAATGTGTTCATGTGGTGCATTACATTGAATGTTTTTCTTATGTTGAACCATCCTTCCATACCTGGGAGAACCCCACTTGGTCATGGTGTATAATTCTAGGCTCATTAGAGAGATTCATCTTTAATTTTCCTTTCTTGTGGCATCTTTGCTTGGCTTTGGTATTAGGGCAATGTTGGCATCATAGAATAAGTTAGGCAATGTTTCTTCTACTTCTATTTTTTTGGAAGAGCTTAAGCAGGATTGGTGTTAGTTCTTTCCAGAATGTTTGGTAGACTTGACCTCTGAAGACATCTGCTCCTGGGCTCTTCTTAGTTGGGAGGTTATTGATGGCCAAGTCTATCTTTTTACTTGTAATTGGACTGCTGAGTTCATCAATTTCTTCTTTCACCAATGTAGGCTGTTTGTGCCTTTCTAGGAATTTGTCCATTTCCTCTAAATTATCCCTCTTTTTGGCATATAATTTTTCAAAGTATCCTCTTATGATACTTTTTTTGTTCTGTAGGGTCAGTGGTGATATCCTCTTCCTTATTTATTATTTTGTGTATTTGCATCTTCTCTCTTTTTCTTTGATATTCTGTAAGGGTTGTCAATTCTATTGATCTTCTCAAAAAACCAGCTTCTGGTTTTGTTTATTTTTTCTAGTGCTTTCTTATTTTCTATTTCATTTAGTTCTGCTCTAATCTTCATTATTTCCTTCTTTCTACTTCCTGTGGGTTTTGTTTGTTTTTGTTATTCCAGTTTCTCCAGGTGTGCAGTTAGGTCTTCAACTTTAGGTTTTTCTTCATTTTTGATATATGCATTTATGGATATGAATTTTCTTCTCAGTACAGCTTTGGCTGCATCCCATATGTTTTGATATGTTGTGTTGTCATTTTCATTCATTTCAAGGAGTTACTGATTTCTTTTGAGATTTCCTCCTTTACCCACTGTTTGTCTAAGACTGTGTTGTTTAACTTCCATATCTTTGTGCCCAATCAGGTTCTCTGCCCCTTAGTGATTTCTACTTTCATTCCATTGTGGTCAGAAAAATTACTTTGCATAATCTTAATCTTTCTGAATTTATTGAGTGTTGTTCTGTGGCCTAGCATTTGGTCTAGCTTGGAATATGATCCATGTGTACTCAAGAGGAATGTATATCATGCTCTAATTTGGGTCTAGCATTCTGTATATATCTATTAGGTTCAGATCCTCTAATGCATTATTCAGTCTTTGTTTCTTTATTGATTCTTTGTTGAGATGTTCTGTCTAATGGTGATGATGATGTATTTAAGTCCCCCAGTATAATTGTAGTGGCATTTATGTCTCTACTTAGTCTTTCCAGGGTTTGCCTTATGTATTTTGAGGTGCCTTGATTAGGTGTATAAATGTTTATGATTGCTCTTTCTTCTTGACAGATGACCTATTTTACTAATATATAGTGTCCATCTTTGTCTCTTAAAAGAGTTTTGCATTTAAAGTCTATTTTGTACGATATTAGGATAGCTACTCCTGCCCTTTTCTTGTTGTTTGCTTGTAAAATTGTTTTCTGGCCATTCACTTTCAGCCTCCTTGAATCCCTGGGTCAAATTTGGGTTTCTTGTAAACAACATATAGATGGGTCATATTTCCTTATCCATTCTACCAATCTGTGTTTCTTGACTGGTGAGTTTAATACATTAACATTCAATGTTATTACTCTCAAGGAATTTCTTACATCAGCTATACTTTCTTTGGGTTTATGTGTGTCATATGTAGTTTTTATTTCCCTTTGTGTCTTTTTTGTTGTTCTCCTCCAACTCTCTCTCTCCTTTTTTTCCCTTTCAACCTGTGGAACTTCCTTTAGTATTTCTTGAAAGACAGGTTTCTTATTGGCATACTCTCTTAATTTCTGTTTATCTGTGAATATTTTGAACTCTCCATCATTTTTGAATGCCAGGTTTGCTGGATAGGGAATTCATGATTGCAGATTTTTTTCTTCGAGTACCTTGACTATGTGATACCACTGTCTCTTGCTTCCATGGTTTCAGATGAGAAATCAGCACTTAATTTTATTGAGCTTCCCTTGTATGTGATGGTTCTCTTTTCTCTTGGTGCCTTCAGTATTTTCTCTTTGTCTTGGGCATTGGACATTTTGACAAGTATATGTCTTAGAATAAGCCTGTTGGGATTTATACTCTTGGGGTTCACTGTACTTCCTGCTCATGTATGTCCATCTCACTCAATAAAGTTGGGAAGTTTTTAGCCATTATTTTCTTCAACAATCCTTCTGTTCCCTTTCACTTCTCTTCTTTCTCTGGGAAGCCTACAATGTATATGTTTGTGCATTTTATGTTGTCATTTAAATCCCTATGTTCCTTCTGGATTTTTTCTAACTTTTCATCAATATGTTCTAATATCTGTTTGATACCAGATGTACTGTCTTCCACATCACTAATTCTTTCTTCTGCATTTTCAAATCTGCTGTAATGTGATTCCAGTGTCTTTTTGATTTTTTGGATTGTGCCGTTCATCACCATCATATCCGCTATCTTTTTATGTATGTTTACAATTTCTTCAGTATGTTCTCCCAGTGTCTTTTTAATATCCTTAATCTCTTCCTTCACTTCATTAAGTTGGTCCATGATATTTGTTGCGACAGCTTTAATTAGTTGTTTGGTGGTCTGCATCTCTTCCTGGTTTTTAGTTTGTTCATTGAACTGGTCAATGTTTTCCTGTTTCTTAATATGGTTTATAATTTTTTGTTGCCCTCTGGTCATAATTTATGTTGATGGATTTATTCAGTTGATTAGCTTATCTCTCTGCTCTAGAGTTTTGTTTAGCTGTTGGTTTTGTGTGTTTATTAAGTTTTCTTTTTGACACTTTTTTCTTCTTGTTGTATTTCCTTACTGTTTTCTATGTTCCCTTGAAAGAAAAAGATTAGGGCTGGAGATATTGAAAGAGGTAAGAAAAGAAAAAGATAATAGTAATAATTTTAAAAGTTAAAAATGGGTCCATATAAGACTCACTAAAATGAATATTTAACCCATGTAAGCAGTGTAGAGTAATAGTAATAAAAAAGTGGAGTACCTACAATGAAATAGGAAACTGAATAGAGAAAAATATATAGAACGATTTAAAAGGCCAGAATGATGAGGGGAGGGGGAAAGATAAAAGAAATGACAGAAAGAAAAATGTTAATAATAATAGAAAAGTAAACAGAATTGACAAGATAGACATCAAAACCAGTAAAGCTGAGGACTAATAAAAAAAGATGGAATGTAAGCACCAGAACAGAAAGAAGACAGAAAGATGAAGGAAGGAAAATAGATAGCATTTGTAGACAAAATCAGTATATATAGAAAATGGAAAATCAAGGAAGGAGAAGCACAGCAAAGAAGAAACAAGCTAGTAATAACTAATTTTAAAAAGGGGGGGTAGGAAAGAGGAAAGAAAAACAAGAAACAAACAATAACACCCCCTCCTCCCAGAGGTAACACCCCCTCCTCCCAGAGGTAACACCCCCTCCTCCCAGAGGTCCCTAAATAACCTCTTGAAACTTATTAAGCCCTTCCCATGGCCTGACTCCCTTAAGTTGTCTCTCATCATGTTTTTTTTTCTAATTATAATGTAAACTAGTCTTAGTTTGTTAATAAAATATCAAATGATATTTTCCCAAGAGGCTGTAGCAACTTATGCACACGCACAAATAATATTTCCACATATTTTTGTCCCACATCATCACCAATAATTGGTGAATCCAGATATATTTTTTCCAAACTGCCAAATATGTGTTACTACCAGGTGTATACACTGTTTATTTTACTCATATCAATGATGCAGAATATAGTGTCATGTGTAAAACAAGATATCTGGGCTTCCTTTTCTTAAAAATTCCTATCTAAGCATGAAAAGTTACACGTATTTTTAAATGATTGCTATCTAATTCTGTGACCTTTTGTTGGTTCTTCAAAAACCTTCATTTATTACAAGCAAATTCACAAATATGTTTCCATCGTGCATATTTTCATATCTTTTCCTCCTCCTCTGTCTACTCTTCTTCCTCATCCTCTCCTCTGGCTTCTTTTCATCCTCCTCCTCCTTCTAAAACATTGCCTCAAACTTCTGAAGATATATTCAAAATTATTTTAATAGTGATTTCCTCGTTTCATTATTTAATCCACTTAGAGTTGGTTTTGAGTAGGTTGAGTAAGAGAAATGTTCTTCCCATTGCATTTCCTTGCTGCATCTGTCATCTGAGTGTTCATATCCATACCATCTATTCTGCTGCATCTGTACTTGTCATTTTTTGACTTTTTGGCACAATGTTCATTTACAATGATTTTATAGGAAGACTTGATATCTGTTTAGGAAATCCTTTTAACCTTTTATTCCTGAGTGTTTATTCTATTTGGATTTCATGTGAATTTATGGCCAACTTGTCATTTTTCTACATTAGAAAATCTGTAGGGATTTTTCTTTAGATGTCATTCAACATATGAATATAATTGACATTGTTATAATATTGAGCGTTCCAATCCATATATATGGTCTAGCTCCCCATTAATTCAGTTACTTATGAGCCCTCAGTGGAACATTTATTTTCTCCAAAAGATCTGGCAAATCTCTTTTATTTTATATTTCACTGTATTATGATTTTATAAAAATTCCTTTTTCTATGTTTTGTTTCTTTTCTATATGTATTTCAAATTTCTTTATTGACATGTAGAATTCAATTGCCTTCTCAAACATGTTTCAAATAAGATTCTTACTATATTTACACAGGTTGTTTTTTTTTAACTTTCTCGTTCAAAATTATATGTGTTGCTAATGAAAGTGTTATTTCTTCATTTCCATTCATATATGTTTATTTCCCTTTTCTTACTGCACTATGCTTCCTAAAGAAGTTGGTGAAAGTGGTCTTATTTGTCTGATTCCCTATGAAGGGATACTTCTATCATACATGTTTTAAGTTATATGATACTTGATCTAAGAAAATTTCCTTTTAATAGTTACTTTTTCTCATAGTCAGGATATTAGTTTCTAAATATTCTATAATAGTTTTTATCATGAATTAGTATTTTAGCAACAATTCATTTCTGAAAAGAAGGCATGATCCTATTAAGTTTCTCTCTTAAACTCTTTTGTTGTCATGAATAACTATTTTCATTTTTCTAATGCTGAACCACATGTTTTTGTATATATATACAACTTGGTAATGATACATATAAATAACATATTTGCATTTTTTATAACCCACTGAAATTCTTGTAGAACTTTTACATATACATTGATTTATTCTTAAAATACCTCATTTCTTGAAATAAATAGCCTATTCTATCTTTTCTATTTTTCCAGCAATCTTTTAACCACAGCTTCATATGCAACTTTTCTAACTTGGATGGTGTTAGTTTGCAAATGTGTTGCTGATACAAAGGACCAGAATGGGTTGGCTTTTAAAAAGGGAATTTATTTGCGGTATGTGGCAGTTTGGAGTTATTTATGAATTTCAAAAAAAGAATTTATGTTTGTAAACTGGTCTGTTCCTCTGCATGTTATGCCCTTTGATTGTATTAGATTCAGCTGAAATGCTTTTGATTAAATTATGCTAAGATTAGGGCTTTGATTTGACCACATCATTAAGGCCACTCTTTTTGAGTCCCCACCCCTTTTGTGGACTATATAAATGGACACTGAATCAAAAAGTCACACAGAGGAATAGAGAAAGCTTCATAGACATGGAAGAGGAGAGAACTTGTCAGCTTTGATCCTGTGGTCCAGGAAAGAGAGATGAGCCATTCACCTGGTAGTTTACAACTGACAGTGTACAGAGAACAGAGAATCTGAGCCTGGAAAGAAAAGAGTCATCCAACCTACAGCTGAGATCAGAAGTTGGGCCCATGGAGCCTTAAGAGGAAAGAGGAAGTCTGAACCTTCACAGGTATTGGCAGTCCTCTTGCTTCATCACGTGGCAATTGACTTTGGGTGAGAAAGTATGTCTAATGGTACCTTGAGTTCAGCTCTTTAGGGCCTAATGACTGTAACCATTTACCCCCAATAAATATCCTTTATAAAAGCCAACAGATTTCTGGTACTTTGTATCAGCACCCCTTTGGCTGACTAATACTGGGTAAAAGCTTAAAGTTTCAAAGCCATGAAAAGTCCACACTGAAGGACCATCAGAGTTGCTTTCTCACCAAAGTCAGCTGCCATGTGTTGAAACAATATGGTCACTGATCTCTGCTGAGGTTTGAGCTCAGCTGAGAGCAACCAGGCATAGGGTTTCTTTCTTTCCAGGCCTTCTGTATCATTCTTGGCTGTTCTGCTTTCTTCATGAATTCAGCTGTAAGATATCAGGCATACAGCAGAACTTGTCTCCTCTTAACTGTTTCATGGGCCCTCCCTCTTGTGGCTTTGTGCTTAAGTGATCTTCTAGTTTTCTCTCACATGCCAGGATCAAATGTAGCAGATTCCTTTACCTCTGCCTGTCTTTCTCTGTGTATCCATTTATATCAGACCTAGCAAGAGGGTGGAGTCTCAACTTGTGTCATGCCTCACTGGCATAGTCCAATCAAAAGACCTAAAGTGATCTTATCAAGTAATGTAATCAAATGACCCTCAGCTGAATTTAATGTAATCAAATGTTATCACACCCACAGAAATAGACCACGTAACAAACAAAATCTTTCTTTTGTTGTCATTTATAAAATAATCTCAAACTGCCACAGACTGTTGAATGATATGATTTCTGTTTGTCTCTCATGCTAGTTCCTCATTTCAAGTGTCTTTTTTTAACCATTTTTTCTTTATTTTATTTTTTTCTTTATTTTGTGCATTTAATAATTGAAAATATAAACAATTAAAAGCTAAAAAGTCAATTGTATTTTGATGTGGATCTCTCATAGTTGCTTCATTTATGTAGTGTCCTAAGACAGGGTGAGTAGGAATTCAAGAATGTAATACCTGACATTTATGATTTTATTCCACGTATTTGATTAATATTCACCTGATTAAGGTTGAGAATATGTTTTTAAAGTTTTCTGTTTTCCAAATTGAATGAAAAAAATATATCTTTCTTACAAATATAAAATTCATACTCATTTGTAATAATCATCCCCCACTTCATGTTTTCTCATACTTACCAGATATTGGTACTCCTAATTTGGTTTCTTTTTCAGGTCTAAATTATATTTTATTTTCTAAATAGTAACCTTTTGTGCCTTTAGCTCTGAAAATTATCTCCACAATAATTTCCTCTCCTGCATTTGATTTCTTTCAAACATGTTTGTAAAGTCTAAGAAATTTATTGTTTTTTAATTACTCCTTTGTCTTTGCACTTTGAACCCTCTTCTTCTTTCTCTTCTTTCATTTATATATTCTTCATGCATAGTGAATTAAGGTATTTTTAATAGCCTCATTTCCATTAAAATTATGTTTTCATTGTTTTGTGTGACGGTGTAGGTGTGTTTAGATTTGGGTATATATCTTTAATGTAGTTATCTTAAAGGTCTTTTCTTGTGTAGGAAAGGACTTTGTTTTGCTTATGGGTTTCTTATGATTTTGGGTTTTAGAAGAAAATCATGACTGGAGAAATGTTACACTGACACCTGTAAAATGGCAAAAATTCCTTGAGGGATAGTGTTGAGAGAGCATCTGAAAGTTCTAAAAAATTCTAAATGAGAAAGAATCTTAAATACCCACTCAAAATAACCCTCAGTGTTCTATTTTTATTTCTACTTTCTTTAGGACAGTGTCTGGTGCTCTTGGACTGTGAATGCATGCCTGATTGCCTGATATCACATGCAGATATGAGGAGTTGTCTTCTGATTGATTTTTCTATGATTCTGTATTCATGTTTTGAGTCATCGCAGTCTATGTCTTCTGCCTAGGATCACATATATATTTTTTGCTCCCCCTCTTAAGGATATTTTGTAGCTGAACTGTTTTGTTCATTATTATACTTGATTATTAGTATAGTATTACAATAAGAAAAAATGCATCTATTACTAAAATTTAACCACACATATGGAGAGAAATACAAACACTATGAGCTAAAACAGAAACAGGAGAAAAAGTGTTAGAAAGATAGATAGAGAGATAGATATGTGAATATGGTAGATATAGTAAGGTTAATATTTTGGTAGGTAGCTTTATACACTTAAAATATTTGGCTTAGAACTGAGTATGAAATCAAATTTTATTATCCAAAATGAATGCAATTATTATTTTAAAATTAGTAATACAGCAAATAACAAAGTAGGATAAATGATAAACAGCCAACTTATAGGCAGGGAGAAAAGCTTATAAAGTATATGCTCTGTTGAGACCTAGGTTTTAATAATCCACATTCCAATGAGGGAAGCTACTTTAATGGGCATCTCAGTGTTGGCTCCATTTTGTGTTGTTAATTCTGCAGTTGAGTCTCAATTCTATAACTTTATTACTTGGTAAAGTCATTTGTAAGAAGGTGAATACAATGAGAACAATTTGAATTGAATTATCTATATCAAAACAAACAATATTCTCTTCCAGGGTATCAGGATCCTGTACCTTGAAGTTCTCTCAAATACATAGGCACCTAGTAAGGTCTCATCCATTGTCCTCTCCATATGATATCCTTCTTTGTTTTTAGCTAAAAGTCATCCTAACATCTTTCAAAATTATTTTAAAATATGGAAAATACTTTCCTGAAAAATGAGTGAATTACACAAATGCCTAAATTTGAAATATTAGGACATGGGTGCATAGCTCACTATCATGTATGTAAAAAGCAAAAGTTTATACAGAATAAATCTGGATATTTAATTGGGATACATTCCTATTTAAGAACATATATCAAATATGAGTTAAAATTCATTCCATTATTTTTCAGAAATTTTTAATCCATATAATCTTGCTTGTATGTCCAAAATATCTGTGGAACATTCTGCATAGAGCAGTTTTAATCTCACTTTTCCACAGGCTATAGATGGGTTTTATGAATGAGGGTGCCATGTTCTAGAAGATGGCTATGAGAAGACTACTGAGAGATGCCTTATTTTCAACAGGACCAAAGGCAGCAATTAACCCAGAAACTAAAAAGAAAATGAGAATTATCAACTGGGGAGTAGAGGTGGATAGAGCTTTCTTATGGGCTTCCACAGAACACATCCTAAGCACCATTGAAAATATATCACCATAGGACTTAAGCAGAAGATAGTAAGAGAATAAAAGCACTCAGAGCTAAGGCCATAAATTCAGAAAACTGAATGTCTGAAGAAGAGATCCTCAAAATTTGAGGCACATCAGAGAAATATTGATGGATCCCATTGGACTCTGTGAAGGGAAGCCTGAACATGACACCTGTATGGATAGCAGAATGGATGAACCCACTTGTCCATGAGCCACCAGCTGCCTGTGTGCACAGACATGGGGTGATGGTGAACCCATAGTGCAGAGGGTGTAAAATGGCAACATAGCGATCAAAGGACATAACCACAAGGAGGGCCAACTCTGTGTCTATGAAGAACATAAACAAGAAAATCTGAGCAGCACATGCTGTGAGAGAAATCAATTTACTGCCTGTCAAAGAACTCACAATTATTTTCAGAACAGTAACTGAAATGCAACAATGATCTATGAGGGATAAATTGCCTAGAGTGCAATTTTGGGTCTGTCACAATGACAGTAACAGAAGATTCCCAGTCAGGGCTCCCATTTAAATTACTAGGAACAGCAGACCTTGCAGGATTTGGAGCGCTCATGAGGTTGAGAGATCCATGCAGAGGAATTCAGTGAATAGAGTGAGATTGTCCATTTCTAATATGCTGCCATTTCCCTGTATTCAAAATATAAAATAAGAATATACTAAAATAAAGTGGAGATAATCTACATCAGTAACAAATAAAATTCTACCATTGGTATGCATATATATCTTCTCCTGAGAAATTCAGCTTAGAGGAAATGGACATAAGTCAATATTTTGAAATCAATGAATTCACATTTTTCCCTTTTCACTTTCTTTTCTAACTCTGCCCTTATATGTTAATTTCAACATTTATAGGAACAGATACACTAAAACTTCAAATTATTTAAAAATGAAATCAAGGCTTTTGTTATTAGTCCTGTTTACAGTATTTTAGTAAACTATCTTTTCAAAATCTGTCAGGAGACATCCAGTAATTATTTTCCCATTTTATTCATTAACAAATTTTAATTCCAGATATACACTGTGTAAGAAAGCCTCTGCAGCAGCCCTTTTGTTTCAGCACTGAATAGCTGTTCTCTTCATGTACCAGGTGACTAGGGTGATTGCTGATACCTCTGAGTCTTTGGCCAGTTGACTAAAAATTGATTTCTGTAACACAGATAATGAATGGTTCTGAGATTCTTCTCAGAATGGATTTAATCTAAAAGACACCAGATGAATTATACTTCATCACTCTTTCTTGCTTCCTTTGAGCCTCTTCATCCTTTGAATTCTTTCTGTAACCCTTTGTAGCCATGCTGCCCAAGAATAGAATCTCTTCAGATCTAATTTATTCCAATTTTCCATTGCAGTTTATACCAGTACAATGGTATATACACTGTCTCTCTAGTTTACCTTCTCACCTGCACCCGGTACCTCAGAAAATCACTCCATGTGATATTGCTTTTCCTCAATACACCCTTCCTTCAATCAGGCATGAATTCCAGTATTTGATGAAGGCCTAATTTTCTTTCCAGTTAGATTGCCCCATGCTTTTCTAGATTTTGCAAAAATTTGCTAATTTTAAAAAACTATGGTAATCACAACTATTTTACTTGAGTTTTCTTGAAGTAGAACAAATACTAGAGAAATCCTATTTCAGTTAAATTATACTTTGAATTTTAATACTGATTATCTTGAGGAATGTCAATTGAGAATTATTTAATTTATATTGGGAAAAACTAAATGGAGGCAAATAACTATAAAATGTAAGAAGTAGAAATTAATGTAAAATATATAATTTTTATAAATTTATATTATGTATAGTCATATATTTTATTTTTATATTTCATCCATGTGTAGTTACTAAGCAGCATGCAATTATTATGTGGGTTATAATTTTAATGGTGTTGATTTACTCTCATTGATTATATTCATATGAGTTTATAGGATTTTTCCAAAATATTTATGTCAATTATCTTACTATAATAATCATTTCCATTATGCATATTTCTTCTTTCCTCAACTTTATGAGGAAGCTAAATTTCTTTAAAAAAGATTTTATTAAATAGCAAAACCAATATTCAGTAATTAATTTAATATTATTTTCCTAAGGGATAGTTATTGGACATAACTCAAATTCTGGATGATCTTTTAGATGCCTTTGTAACACTACACATGCTTATTGATCCTTAGAAGTCTGATTCATATGCTCTATCTCTTCAGATTGCATCTTTCCACTTGGTCTGTAAAATTCTCAAGTTTCCCTAAGCTAAATTTGCCATACATCTATTTCAGAGTGATCATGATAGCCTTGGGCATAAGAGGGAAAGAGTCCAGGTTTATCCCTGCTCCTTATTACCTCAGGGATATTTAGAAAATGTTTACTTCACAATATTTAAATGTGAAAAAAATGAGTGGGATACCTATTCCTCATCAACTGTTAAACACATGAAATACAAGAGTATAATAAAAAACTACATAGAGCATACCTAGTGCTTAATATCCTGTAAATAAATATAAGAAATTCTTCATATTAGAAACTTCACTGGATTTCTCTGCAAATTCATTCATATTTGAAGGACTATTTTGCTTATGAGGATTGATTTCTGTGAAATGCTGATAACACACTGTTGCCTCTGAATTTCTTAGCTATCCTTTACAACCTAGTTCAAGTAATATTTAATAATAGTGTTTGTACTAGTTCAATTTCTTGATTATTTCTGAATCACTATATTTTGGTATTTGGAATATAGATTATGCATCACATATATATTATCAAGCACCATTTTTAAAACTAGTCAACTGTAATAAAATCAGAAGTAGAAACTTTCAGATTCTATATGAGTATCAATTTATAATTTTGGGGAGAAATAATTAAGTATGCTAAGAATACTGGACATATCACAGCTGTGTAAGTACATTTTAAATTAGCCATTTAAAGAAACTCATGAATTAAAACATACAGATTTACCTGAGAAATAAGGAAACATTTTTATCTTCTGTAATATGAATATTTCTTTTGCACAATTGCAGGGACTTTACAAACTTGCTTCATTCTTTGTGAATAAATTTCAAGGAGTCACTTCTCTGGGAAATCCACATTTATCCATAATCATCGGAAAAATTGTACTTCTAGATTCTTTATAAATCTGGTTATTATTTAGGATGAACACATATGTGTCATATCTCCAGGAGGCCTGGGGAACTGGTGATTTTACCATCTAGAGGAGCCAGTTTTCTTTCAACTACTGATGGATGAGGAATTTTTCCCCATACTCTTGAGATTAGTTAAATTTATCATAGTACTTACTAGCAAAGTCCTTTGTTGTTGTTTAACTTAACAACAAAGGAGTATTCCAAACATTTCAAGTTACTAGTGATCAATATTTTCAATTTTATGTAAGATCATAAATATAATTATTAACATTACAATATATCCATAAAATCATGCAGCTCCAATAAAACTATATTTGAAGGGTTTAGAATAGCATTATGGCATCAAGTAAAACAAAAATTGACCAGTAGTTACTAAATTAAAGAAAACTAGGATTCATTTTAGAATGAATTATTAAAAGAAAGCAAATAAAAGGGTTTGTGGCATATAGTGAAAGTCTTACCAAAAGTGCTTGGAAGAGATTTTTGCACACGATATATGACAAAATATTAGGTACCCCTCAGAGTGAGTTACAGTCATCATAAGAAGGATGTAGGAAAGTAGCCCATTTGGCATTATTCTGAAAATGCTTACTTACTGCTGTCAATCAGGACAGTATCAGATTATGGGAGTGACTAGAAGCACTAAGGAAAGCCTTCAAAATAAAGGCTGAAAACTAAAATTCTCCACATACCTTACAGCTTATCCCCACAGATATGTAAGTCATGGTGAGTAAAGAAGTAAAATCTATGAAAGCAGAAATCACCCTTGATTTAGTATAGAACAGTTTCGGCTTAACCAGAGTCAGGATACCTCAGAAAGGGTTTCACAAAGCCCAAGCAAACCTTTACCAACTTTCATAATCATTCCATGTTCTTAGTCATTTTGGGCAAAAAAGCAAATATCTGAAGGTTTGCTCAGTTTCTTAGCAGTTGCAAAAATTCCCCAAATATGGCAAGGATATTCAGAGTGAAACAAAATACATAAAAGAACTTGGCAGGTTTGCATTCTGGAGATGACTGTGAGGGAAATTGATGGCCAGACATCTAATACAGCCATACTAATATTTTCATGAAATATAACACTCAGAAGATGGTAATGGTAGGAAAAATATGTAGAAAAATATATTACATGAGATTCCTTGAAATATGGCAGAACGTAATTTAATATAATTTATATAAATCATTTGTTCTCATATTTTTGAGTTCAGGAGCCATTTGCACTCTAGAAATGATAGAAATTCCTAAATAATTTATAATTTTGTTGCTTTTGTGGAAAATTACCATATTAGACATTAAAACTGATATGTGTATTAAATTATTTAATTTATTCAAAAGAATATATAATCATGTATTTTACTACATTTTAAAAATATTTTGTATTCCAAAATTAAAATAAATTTTGAGGAAGAGAAATGGTTTTATCCTTTTACAAATTCTATATATTTCTGGTTTACTGGGAAATAGCTGAATTATCATATCTGTTTTTTCATTTATTCTTTTGCAATTTATTGGTTTGGTCAAAGATTCTAAAGAAAATATTGTTACAGAGATATAAAATTAGAAAAGGTAAGAAATATTTGTTGAGATTTAAGATGCTTCTTAATATTCTTCTGTAATAATATTCACTGCAAAGCAAGTGGTAGTTTCTTAAGGAATTATTCCAATTTGTTATAAAATTTTTATTCCATTAGATTTAAATCCATGCTCAATTTAGAAATTTTAATTGGTTTTCCCTATGCATAATTTTGTAACATTAAGTCATGTTCATCTGGAAAATATTTGTTCACAGAATGATTCAGATAGTAAAAATAGGACATTTCATTTTACAATTTCTAAATAAACCACATTTTTATTATCAACAATAGTTGTCTCAGACAGATCTTTTTCTATTGGGAACTTCTCAAGCTCATGTGTAGTACATAGATTTTTCTAAATTTCTTTAGCACTTGAAATTCAAATTTTATCATTAGCAACTAATTTTAGTAGTTTATTTCATTATATTCATGTTATTAGTGAAGCAGTTGTAGCTTTAAAGAAAACTCATGCAGAAAAGAGAGAAAGCTTATATAGCCCCCACCTGCAGTTTTTCCTATTATTATTATACATTTCTATATTTTCTTATTGATCTTCTGTCTAGATGGCCAATCCATTTTTGAATGTGGTGTATTGAATTCTTCTTATATAATGTACAAACATCTATTCTTTCAAATCTGAAATATTTGTTTCATATATTTGGTGGCTTTGAAGTTAGGTGCACAAATATTTATAACTGTTAAGTTTTTTCTTTAATTGTCCCATTTATAATTATGTAGTATTGTTCATTGTTCAAGGAAGCAGTTTTATTTTTAACTAGAGTAGTTATGGTTTACAGGAAATCATGAAGAAAGAACAGAGTTCTCATATAACACGCAGTCCCACAAAAACAAATGCAGTTTTCCTTATCATTACTATTTTATATTATTGTAGTACTTTGTTACAATTGCTAAAACAATATAAATATCATTATGTGTTAATCATGCTCCCTCTATGCTAATACTGTCTCTATACCCTATTGTTACCCCTCTTTTTATTGTAATTGTTACATATTATATCATCATACATTGTATATGCAAAAGAATAGATTTATCATTACTTTTAATGCACTTGAATTTTAGAACTTGTACTAAGTGAAAAGTGGAGTTACATACCAAAAAATTCAATATATTATTACTGGTATTTATAATTACAAAAAAAGTTACTTTTACCAGAGATCTTAGTTTTTTATGTAATTTGACTCATTGTCAAATGTCCTTTCATTTCTGTCTGAAAATTTTGCTTAATATTGTTTGTAGGGCAGCTCTAATGTGAAAATGCCCTCAGGTTTTTTACTCTTGAGTTTGTTTTAATATGATAATATCGTATTAATCTCTCCCTCATTTTTGGAAGACTGTCTCATCAGATATAACATTAGAAGCCAATCATTTTCTTTCATCCCATTGGCTTTTTTTTTTTTTTCTTCTCCTATTGTGGTATTCAACTCCAGTATTTCTGTTTGGCTCCTTCTCCTTTTATTAATCCATCATTTCCTGATAACCTGTAGTTTTTTCTTCTTGTTGTTGAGCATTTTGAAGACCATATTTTGAAAGTGTTTGTTTGGTATGTCTGAAGCCTTGTCTTCTTTCTCGATTATTTCTGATGTTTTATCTTCTTCTTTTGGATTGGCCACCATTTTCATATTTTTGTTTTTCAACTCTATCATTGCACACTGGACATTTTTGTATTTTATCTTGTTTTCTCTGGTATGTTCTCTTTCAGTGTCTAGCCCTCCTAAAAGGAAGGTCAGCCTTTAAACAAAATCATGGGTTCCTCACTGTGGTTTCTGAGGCTGTATCTTGTACTTGACTTATGCTAATGACCTTAGGAATTTCCCTGTTTAGAGGAATCTGAATGCCCCCTATACACCTGATGGAATAGACACCTCCTCTCCTGAGTGCTCTATTTTATATCTTGAAGTGGGTAACCCTTTGCCCCAAGCTATGCTTTAGCTGTGTGCAAGCTGCTTCTTCCTACAGGTCAAGATCTGGGAGGGTGAGCAAGAGATGAGAGTCCTAGTACAGCCCTTTAGCCTGCCACCTATAGATTGGCACCATGATACAAACAAATAAGTACATTTGTAGGGGTTTCTTTGTTCTCTACAAACTAGTGCCAGTGATCCAGAATGAGAGTGAAGACTGACTTTAAACCACAGTGAGTAGGGGTGGGGAAGGACCCAGTAAGGGCACCAGGGGCTTCTCCTAATACTTTAAAAAAAAATTATTCATTTTATTCCCCACCCAACTTACCATTTGTGCTTGCTGTCTGCTCTCTGTGCTTGCTTGCTGTGTGCTGTCTGTGTCTGCTTGTCTTCTTTTTAGAAGACACCAGAAACTGAACCCAGGACCTCCCATGTGGCAGATGGGCACCCAAACGCTTGAGCCACATCCACTCCCTACTCGCTGTGTACCCTTGTTGCATCTCCTTGTTGCATCAGCTTGCTGAGTAAGGTCATTGTCTGTTCATCTTTATTAGGAGACACCAGGAACAGAACCCAGGACCTCCCATGTAGGAGGTGGGCACCCAACTGCTTGAGCCACTTCTGCTCCCCTCATACTATATTTAACAATATTTTCTTCATAATTAAAGAAGCTTTAGATTACATAAATGTTACATTGAAAATATAGGGGATTCCCAAATACTCCACCCCCTCTCCCTCCACACACACATATACACACATACACACACACATACACCCATATATATTTTTCCTATGTTGACAAAAACATTCATATTGTAAACAAAGGGCTATAGGAAAAAGTAAGTATACAAGATGGTGAGGTTTGTATTTGTTCATCTATGCTTCATGTAAAGCAGGAACCTGCAACTCAGTAATATTTCTGGGAAACAGAAGTCAACAGATTTGTCCAAGATTTAGAATTGTGTGCTGATTTCCATTAAGAAAGGACAAAAGGATCATTGGATCTTTTAGGGATGTATTATCAGTTGGCATAGGCTACACTGGACCATTAACAGTTGTCCAAACAAACAGACAAATAGCCAGGAAGAACCTGTCATAGTAGGCTTTCCAGCTCGCCAGGACCTTTGCCCCTTCATCAGATCCTCTTCTGTTCTATTGACTTTATAATAAGAAGAGCCACAGAGAATGAATTAAACATTTAAAATGTTAGAAACATTTCTAGTGTAGTTACTTTCTCTCAAATAAGAATTCTATCAATCCTTTTGGAATTATTTCTTGTGTTGGGCAAAGTGAATAATCAAGAATTACAGATAAAAAAGGAAAGAATTGATAGCATGCTCTCTGCAAACAAGAGAATTTAGTGAATTTGCCAAAAATCTTCCATCTCTTACTGATGTGTTTGTAGCCTGTGTAAATAAAATAATATCATGCATTCAAGCAGTCTCATTTGCTCTTTAGGACACAATGGTTTTATGGAAGTAACCCCAAAGGAGCATGATAAATGGTCAGTAATATGCAACTTTTTCCTCATAATGTTAAAGTAATTGAATAATAGTGGCTTGCTTTTCTAAATGTGCATATTCTATATGAGGAAAAATAAATCCAAACTTCATGAAACAGAATAAACTTTATTTAACAAAGAGGGACAAATATAATCTGATTTTGAGTGATTATATTTTATGGATATTTCAATAAATTAATTTGGTCACAATCTCTAAGAAAGTAAGTTTTATTTGGAAACTAAAAGTATACTAAGTTTCCAATGAAGTAGAAGGAGAACAAAATCCTGAGACGGCCAGAACTTTTAAAAAGATAAAATATAATAATGTAAGCTTTGCTTCTCAGATATCATAAAGCAATATATTAAGTCAAACAACAAAATATTGGTATATTTGACTTTTCTGATGAACAGCAAAAGGAAAATTTTAATGTATTTCAATATAATATGTTTGTTTTCATCTCTGGAATAGCCAAAGTGATCTATAAATAAGAATAGAGAGTTTTCTGAAAAAGATCATATTTACAAACAAACTTACATAAAGTTAAAGCAACATTGCAAATGATTTGGAAAAATTTATAATTAATGCAAAGTCCTTGGGATAACAACATTTGTGGAAAAAAGGAACTTGTAAAACAACTTATGATTTTATAACAATGTAGTAGGAAGAAGTCAGCTCCCATCATGACACAACAAACAGAACCATAATCAAGTATACAATAAAATTGAAATTAAAATTATCCACTAATATTTTGATATGCTTTTAATTAAGGCAGTTGTGGGTTTACAGAAAAATCATGCAGATACTTCAGAATTCTCATATAACCTCCTAATTCAAATACTGTTTGCCCTGTTAATCACATTTTGCATTGGTGTGGCACATTTGTTTTTATTGATGAAAGAATATTATTTTAATTATATTATTATCTAGTTCTATGTTTGTTTGTTTAAATTCTGGTAGCATATATGTAACATAAAATTCCTCATTTTATCCACTTTCAATTCGGTGGTGTTAATTGCATTTACAATTTTGTGTCACCATCAACATTCATTACAAAACTCTTCCATTAACCTAAATAGAAAGTCTACAACAATTAACCATAAGTCTCCATTTCCCACCCCCAATCAGCTCCTGTTAACCTGAATTCTAGTTTATGGCTTTATGAATATTCATATTCTAATTATTTTATATCAGTGAAAACATACAACATTAATTCTTCTGTTTCTGGTTTATTTCATCAAATATGTCTTTAAAGCTCATCCATGTTGTTCTTTGCTTATTTATTAATACAGTTTGTTAATAATAAAATCCCACAACCACCACCAAAAATAAAAGATTAGTTACAAACTGGGAACATGTTTTACAACTTATATTATACCTGTGGTAGCAACCTTCGTCCCCCTGCAAGGTTCTCATCCTCTTGTTATTTAATTAAATATGACTAATCTAGGTAATATTGAGTAAAGATTTTACATATGTAATTAAAGGCCCAAAGCAGTCAATTTTAAGATACTGAGATTATCTGGATGAGTTAAATCAATTTTCTTCATGTTGGTAGTAGAGAAAGATGCCAGAGATTTGCAACATGATGGGGTTTTGATGCATTTTTTTTGCTTTGGTGGTGGAGGGCTTTGGTTCACATGCCAAGGAAGGCAGATGACCTTCAGAGGCTTAGAGCAGCCCCCAGCTGACAGCAAGCAAGGAATGGGGCTTCAATCTTGTAACTGCAAGGAACTCATCACTTCGGTAACCAGAATGAGCTTGGAAGTGGGTACTTCCCCAAAGACTTCTGATAAGAGTCAATCAAGACTCTCATCTTGATTTTGGCCTTATGAGACCTTTAGGAGAGGACCCAGATGTGACTTGCCAGAATTATAACCTGGGAAAAAATAAATGGGTACTTTTAAAGCTGCAGAATATGTGGTAATTTGTTATGACAATGACAGAAAACTAATATATATTTGGTACCAAGAAGTGAAGTGCTTCTGTAAAAATACCTAAAAATATGGAAGTGGTTTGGGAATTGGGCAGTGAGCAGATGCTGGAGAATGTTGGGGAAAATGATAGGAAAAGCCTAGATTTCCTTGAACAGACTTTTATTTGAAATATCTACATTGAATTTGCTGCTGGTGAAGGCTCAGAGGAGAGTGAGGAACTTTATAGAAAAGTACTAAATTACCTTAGAAAAAGCATAAATCACTGTGAAAAAACTGATAGTAGAAATATGTACTTGAAGAATACTGCTAGTGAGGGTTTAGGAGAAAATGAGGAACATGTTGCTGGAATATAGGAGGATCCTTCATATGTAAGCCCAGAAGCTTAGAAAAATTGTGTCCCACAGTGAATATGGAAAGCAGAACTCAAACATGATTAACTTGGAAATTCAGTGAAGAATTCCATGAAAAAGTTTGAAGGTGTGGCTAGGTTTATATTTGCTGCTTATAGTAAAATGGAAGATGAGAGATAAATTGATGGAAGGAGTATTTTTAAAAAAAAGAAAACTAGAACTTGATGATATGGAAAAACCTCATTTTTATGCAGATGGAAAGATATTATACAATTCAGAAATGACTGCCAAAGTTTTGGCATAGAGAAAAGACTCAGGGTGTGGCTGAGTCTTTTTTTGTGTGTGTATGGGGGGACAGGAAGGTCAGAAGATCAGCAAATTCCATTACAGAATAGTGAGGATATTTTAATGTATATTCTCAATTAAAGTAGAGGGCCTCTAGGAAGTTTAAGAGCTATCTCAGTAGATACCAAAAGAAACTAATAGATTAGTTAAAATACATACATACATACATACACACGTACACGCATACGCACATACATACACACATAAATCTGTGAATTTGGCTTTGTCCTAAAGGACTGAATCTCTGTAAAGTCTATGCAAAATTCACGTGTTCTTGAGAATTTTAGACCAGGAGAAATTGCTAGCTTGGACTGAAAGAGAAAGAAAGCTTTTGGACTTCCCAAATTATACTTTCAGTAAGCAGACTGATAACAATGTTACAAACACACTAACTTAAAGAAAGGAGGAAAAAAGAAGGGTGTAACCAAGAGCCCAGTGGGTGAAAGCAATAGCTCAGCAGGTACAGCTGAGAGATCAGAGAAAGAAGCTGGGAGATATGAAAGATTAATCACAGACCTTGAAACATAAAGAAGCGATTTTCAATTCTAAAAAAAATCAAAACACAAAAATACAGAAAAAATAATGAAAGTTTTTACTACTTTACAATTATTCAAGCTATTCTAAAGAAAACAACCAGTTATGTAATTTTTGCTCAGGATGACAATATTTAAGGACTGATCATAACCATTTAAGCAAATATTTTAGTAAAGATTGTTATGAAAGTTCAAAGACAAATTAATAAATATCTTTTGGATAAAAGTATTGGGGAAATTTAACAATCCATTTTTTATTGCTTTTAATTAAGTTCTTTATTTTGAGATAATTATAGATTAGCATACAGTTATAAGAAATAATAGAGATTCTAAGTACCATTTACTCAGTCTCCCCATTGAAAACATAAAAGCCATAGTGCAATTTTAAAGCCAGAATACTGGCAGTGATATAGACAAGATAGAGACTAATTCCAATGCCACAAGGCTCTTTCATGCTTCTCTTAAATAATCTCATCCTGTCTATCCCTAGCACTTCCTTACCACCTGGAAACCACTAACGTGTCCTCTGTTGCTATTATTTTGTGATATCATGAATGTTATTTAAATGGGATCATACGGTATGCTATGTATTTTCATTAGAGAAATTGTGGGTTTACAGAAAAAATCATGCATAAAAGACAAGATTCCCATGTAACTCCCTATAATTAACTCTTTAACTTGTGATACATGTTACAATAATGAGAACATATTTTTATAATTGTACTCGTGACTATAGTCCACACTTTAACTTAGGGTTCACTCTTAGTGCTGTGCAGTTCCATGGATTTTAAAAAAGTATCTAGTCTAGCATCATATATACAATGCAGCATTTCTGCTTTTAACCACATTTATAGATTTCAGTTCTGTTAATTATGCTCAAAATTTTGTGATACCATCACCACTATTCATTACCAAAATTTTCCATCATTCCATATAGAAGCTTTGTACATTTTATGTCTTTAATCTCTATTGTTTTTCCCCACCTCAAACCATGTTTACCTATATTTCAGAGTCTGACCCTTTGAATTTGCTTATTCTAATTACTTCATATCAGTGGGATCATTCAATATTTGTCCTTTTGCATCCCGTGTATTTTACTCAACAGAACATCTTCAAGTTTCATCCAAGATGTTGCAAATATCAGCACTTCAATCATTTTCTGTAGCTGAGTAATATTCCATTGCTGACTATAGCCATCTCAGCCTTGGTGAATAAATGTCCATATTTCTGAGGTAATGTATAACCTCTATCCTTACTACCATGGCAATTTTATTCAAGAGCCCTTTTGGCAATGATAGTAGTGGTTGGGGAAAGAGTTTGACTGTTATACACAGAATAGGCTTTCCTGTCCACTTGATTATTAAAATATTCCTTTGCTGTGTCAACCTCTGATGAGGATTCACATGAAGAAAAATGTTGTCATATATTCTGTCCATTCAGAAAGTACTATCCACATATCTCTCCCTCAGGCTTCTTTGTCACCAATTTTCCAATCATGTTCTTTGCAATTCTCTGACCATCCAGTCAAACAGTTGGTCATACAACAATAATAGATAAACAAACATGCTTCTAGCCATTTCTTCCAAGTAATGTTTATTCCAAGCTTATTTTCCAAGTAAAATAAACAGTGATGGGCACTGCTTGTAGCTCAACCCATTGGATGATTTCACTTGACTTCTGTCCTTCAGGGACATTCCAGGAAGGGGCTGTAATGCTGCAACTACCCACTTGTGGTCATATCTGCATATATTGTGCACAGCTGTCTGTAAACCAGTCAATTTTTCTCTTTCTCAGTGAAATGATCATAGAGAACTCATCAAGAGGCCATAGCTGAGGGCTGGAAGACAGTAGTTATGTGGAAGGAGGTGCTGTCATGGGCTTTTTTTACAATTTCTTCATGTAACCTACTTGTGCCTTAAGGGCCAGCTTAAAACCAATCTCATATATATAAATTTCCATTTGATGTGATGGAGAACTGGCAGGCATGTCTAACTATATGGTTGATGGGTCAAACAACACAGTTCATAATGGGTAACTGAGGTCTCATGGTAAATTTGTGGCCTATGGTTAAGTATTTCGTATATACTAAGCCCCAGTAGTAGACATAAAGCTATTTCTCAAAAGGAGATTTCCTGTGAAGATGGCAGGACTTTGTTGCAAAATCCTATGTGTCTTTTATGTTGTTCACCTATAAGTGTCTGCCAAAGACCTCAAACAGCATCTCTATTTGTCAATGATACTTTGAACAACACTGGATTTTCTGGATCATACAGCCCAAGTGGCAAAACAACTTAATGGAAACCTAGAACTACTGCAGAGATTCCTCTTGTTTGGGCCCCAATCAAAGGAAACATCTTTTAGGTAACTTAGTAATTGGGTCTGAATTGTACACCCAAATGGGAATTTTGTTGTCTCTAAACTCCAGAGGACCACCATAAGTCAAGGTGCTTTTTTTTTTTTTTTTTTTT
>JAQZBX010009129.1:0-46693 GCA_029593785.1 Cabassous unicinctus
TGGTCCTGTCTCTCTGTTCCTTTGGTGCACTGACCTTAGCCTAACCTTATGTAATAAAAACCCACACCCACTGGCTTGAAAACACCACCGACTAACCCACTTTCCAAAGTAACACATCACTTACTGGCTTGCAGAAGTTTCCATGTCCCTTTTTTCAGAACTGCTACCTCTTTATATTTATTCATAAGAAGCTTCCTTCACCACAAGATAAGGTCCTGTTTTCTCTTCCCCTGTAGCACCTGCTAAAGCCAGTTCTGACCAATTTTAGCCACAGAAGCATGTGCAGATTAAAGTAGCCATGACCTAAAGTTGCCTCTACCTAATTATAACAGTAAAAATCATACCCACTCATCATGCTAAGCCACCATTTTTGAACATGCGATGCATGAACTAGCATGAGGTGTTAACAGCGCATGCTCCACTTCACTCTGCCCCTAGACCCACATTATCTCACTCCATTCTGTGTCACTCCCCTAGACCAACCCCCTCCTAACCACACAAAAATCCCAAACCTCTGTATCTTGGGGAGACAGGCTTGCCTCCTGTCTCCTGCTGGGCTGGGCTTGCAATAAACCCATGAGACCCCGCCCAGAAACCCCCTGAGGGGAGGCAGCGACCTGAGAACAAAGCTATGACCATTACAATCAAAAAGCCCACCAAGGCCCTGGTCATGAGGTCCTGTTTGAAACTCCAGGGCTCAGAAGAAGTCCTGTATAATTCCAAACAGAAAGGCTTCCCCACTGGTCCCCTGAAAGCTAACAGGTGAGGACAGAAAGGCAACTAATTAGGACAGCAACTAGCTGGGGTCCCTCCTTAATATTGGGAGAGGAGAGGAAGAAAGGCCTTAAAAAGGCCTACCCCAGCAGCATTGACCCTGTAGAACACCCACATCCATGTCTCGGGTGTGTACTCTCATTCTTTCTTGTTTCTTAATAAACTCTTATTACTGGTGTCATAACACTGGCACATCTCTGAATTCTTCCTTGCGATGATGCCAAGAACCTAGAAACACTGAACCCAGAACGTTCCACTAACAGTAACAGTATAACCACTTTTTCAGCCCTCCACATTGCAGAGGAAGGACAAGGCTGAAAAGAACACACTCATCTGATAAGTTGTGCTGAGCACACTGTGCCTGGCTGGGTCCTGAGAAGGAAACAGCAGTGCGGCCACTCCTGCTCCCAAGGAAGCACAGGAGTATGCAAGGTGCATTGGCGAATCAGCCTGGCCAGGGCCTCCTGTGCATCCAGACCCTCACCGGCCCTAACTGTTCAGCCTCACAACTCTTCTCCATGGTGGCTTTTTGTCTGTACCTCATACATGAGTTGAGGCTTATGGAGATGAATTAATTCTCACGATGCTAGCGAGTGGCAAACCAGGAAGGGAACACAAATCTGTCAGGCTGCATCCTTTCCCCACCCATAGCTCACTTTGAAAAGTTGCCAAAAACAAATCACAATTAGTGTGATATGAAACAATAACGCAGTCCTGTTGCTGGCCACAGAGGCAGTTCTCAACTTGACAGTCAAAGGCAGTGTCTTCCCAACTTGAAGTCCAATGGCAGGCTTCAGTTAGACTGCCAGGCTCAAATTCTGGCCCCACCACTTACTAGCAGTGTGTCCTGGACAAGTTCCTTCACTTCACTGGGGATGATAATAGTATCTATCTCATAAACTTGTTCTGCAGAGTAAACAAGCTAATTCCTGCAAAGTGCTTAAAACAATATCTGGCTTATTGTAAACACCCAAAATTTTAATATTGCTATTTCAAATATCTTCATAGAACTTATTTAAATTGTATTTTAATTTCTTGTTGAAAGTTGAATTTTATTTTTTATATTTTAAATATTCATATTTTATATATTTATATATTTTATATGTATATTTTATTTTTATTTTTCCATTGCAGATCTCTAGTCTTTGGCGCTTCACAGAATCTTATCTATCCAGTGCACAGATGAACACAATTGTTAGCAAAAGGCTTCACAGCGTCCCAGATGATGTCATGAAGGTGTGCTTAAACTTTGATCTTGACATTTCACTTAGAATCAGAAAACCTTAGTTCACATCTCAGCCCTGTCATGGCTGGCTGTGTGACCTCGGGCACCTTAGTGAATCTCTGTAAGAGTCAGCACACCTGGAAGCCTAAGCTGCATCCCAGAATTGGAGCATGGTTTTTATGTATAATGTGAGTGGGAGGGCAATAATGGTTATCTCAGATCAGGGATCATGACTTGTTCAGTTCAGTCCTCAACTTTCCTCCCCCTTCCCCATCCCTTCAATCAGATGCAGCAACTCCTTGGGGCATGATGGAGGTGATTGACAGGGTAAAAGATGGGGGTTGAGTCTGGTCTTGCAGACCAGGGTGAATTATCCTGTGGACAATCCACATCAAGGTCTTGTGTGGATGGCCAAAGACCCTTCTGACACCCATAGAAGGCACTGCTGTGGTAGGTCAGGTGCCAGTGAGAGAAGGGTCTCACAGAACTAGAGGCATTTGGCAGCCTCTCACAGACACCTGGGAATACAACAAAACCCCTCTCAGTGGTGTTTCACTGGATTCACCCATCTTTTCTCCAATCTTGGGTGACTTCCTGGGAACAGCACCGGGCTTTGAGGGTCCATCTCAGAGCCCCTCTGGCCACTTTCTCTTCCTACCAGGCCTCTCTCTCTTCTTTATTCCTCCACACCAGCCTACCCACCCACCCCCCAAAATAATCTTCTCTTGTTCTTTCACAGTAGACCTTGGTGGCCCATTAAGCTCAGAGTAATTGAAATATTGATTCTTCTCTTCAAGGACAGGGAGAGGTTAATTTCCTAGGTTATAAAGCAGGGGAAATAATTACATCCCGTCTTTCTAGCCCAGCAAGAAAAATATTTTTATAAAGATAATTTCATATTAAAACAAGTTGAATATTTATATTCTTCCATTATTTCATCAACTTATTTTCAATGCTTACGGTAGCCTCTTTTAGGCAATGAGGCTCTAATAAACAAGACATGGTCCCAACCCTCTGATGGGAGAACTAATTAACAGTTAGGGTGGTACCAAAGATTATGAAATGATGTTCCAACAGGGATGTGTGGGCCCACCCTGCCCACACAAGCTGCCTTGGGTCAGAACACCCTAATGGTACTAAGGGAGTCATTTAGGATGTCAGGCTTAGGAGCTGGGCAGAAATGGGCCTAGAGAAAGAATACATGTTATATGAGAAAGCCACATAAGAAGAGACATAAAGATGGTCTGGAACCAGCTCGTGCTCCTGGGTCTCTGCAAAAGAGCTCTTTTTGGCTGGGCTGAGGGGGCTGAGCTAGGGTGGATTTATTAAAAAGGACTAGCACAAAGGGCTGTGGCAGTCCTAGGAAGCAGGGATTCCCATCAGCTGAGGGGATCAGCCAGCACTCCCTAGAGGCTTTGAATTCCAGCTATGGTGCCCGAGATTTGGCCAGACCCAGCAGTGTGTCAGATAATAAGCCTGACACGTTCACAGTCTCACCCTTAGTCCCACTGGATGGTTTAAGTGGAAGCTGCTATTTGGAGGCAGCCTGAAGTGTCATGGTGAGGTAATCAAGGATGGATTTAATACTCTTGTCTAGAATAGGCAGCTCAGAGCACCCTTTCATCTCCGTATCTTCAAGGCACAGCACAAGGTAGTGTTACTGGATTTAATCTAGGTTCTTGACTTATGCTGCAAAATATGCCTGGTTAGTCAGAGCATGCCCAGTTAGTTAGGCCAGTAATTTATTAAGGTAGGGAGGGAAGAGAAATGGAAGAAAATAGCAAATCACGGGTCCCCAGTAGAGGTAAGAGGCTGAAGAGTGATAAAGAGGGCTCATTTATAGACTAAAATTTCCCATTAAAGATTATAAATGCCCAGGTTTCACTTGCATGTTGATCCACGCAGGGGAGACACGGCGAGAGCAGGGCACAGAAGCCACGAGGACCAAGAGCAGCAGGGGCAGGGAGCAGGGAGCAGAGGGGAGATTTGACCTTTGCACCTGCTTTTTAAACTGTTAATTATTCCACCCCTTTGCTAATGGCATGGGAGGAGTCCCAGGTGCTTGCTGTTTTGATTGATCACCCCACCCATCAATCCCCCAGATGGGGCTAATGGTAAGTCCCTGGAGAATATTGGAGAATCTCTGGGTGGTGGAAAACTCATGAGGGTCTTCCAACAGCCATCTTGGGTTATCAGTGTCCACGTGACTTATTGCCGGATTCCAGATCCATCTATTGATTCCCTATCTTACTAGCCAGCTTCAGTAGATGACCCCCTAAGAGTCTGCTGATTGGATACAGGAGTGGGAGATTAGGATCTGGCAGTTTCTGACAGTCTGTCTTTGAAGCATGCCCACCTCATAACAGGCTCCCTTTTCTCCTTGGATCCTCTATCCCACCTTAGAGGTTCAGTCTGGATATAAACAAAATGTTTGTGTGCTCACTTGCCTGTATATCCTCCCTGCCTCATTCCAAAAAGGACCTACAATGTACCAAAATACAAATGAGATGAAAAGTAATAAATATTCAAATCAGGTGAAGAAAACTACAGGTAAAGTGGAAAGACAATGCCTGAGGGAAAATTAATACGTATATATTCAAACCAAAAGGCCCTTCAGTTACAAAGTCAGAGCGGAGATTCCTAAAAGAACCGAGACAAAAAACAAACAAACAAACAAAAAACCCAATGAGTTAACATACTACAGACCCAGTAAAATAAACCAACCTGTCATAAATACATCCTCATTTAGAGATCTTAAAAATATGGATAGTCGAGCAGAAAAGCAAGTTCAAAACATCGTCAATAATATGTAAAATTTCTAAACACACTATATTATACTATATGTTGTAGGGAAGCATAAAATACACATTATGAAAACATGGTCTGGATACATCTCAACTTCATGACAGTAGTTTCCTCTAGAGAAAGACAGAGGAGAATGGAACTGGAAAGAAAACATAAGGGACTTCAAATTTATCTGTAATGTTTTACTTCAAAAAAACAAAAACAATATCTGAAGTAAACATGGAAACATGTTAATATTTGTTCATATCAGGTATCAGGAATATGAGAATCATATTATCCTGTGTCCAAAATAATCATTTTTAATTTAATAAATTATCACAATAAAATTTTACCATGTCCAACATGATAACATCAAACCAGCAGGTCAAGTGGAGCCTGAGAGGAATGTCTTCCACAAATGGGGCATATGTGATATAGCCAATAAGGACATCATCAAGGACCTCAACAAGGACCTCAGCAACCAACTCATATGGCCTTTAATAAACACAATTACAAGTTCTGCAGTGGTTCTTAGGGCATCCCTCAGGACAAACCAAAGGCACAACAATAAAATCTAAGGAACTAAGGGCAAAAGACCCAAGGCATGGCCTCACCCAAGGCCATTTCATATTAACACAGGTCTCAAGAGAAAGCAGAGGAGCAGACTTGTCATTCCTCTTCCTTCCTATCACTGCCCTTCTGTCTCACATGCAGGACAGGATCTATGAGGACAGGGTCTAGATTTTCACAAAACTCTCTGCCTGGCATGGCCAGGCCTGATCCATCTCCTTCCCTACTCTCACTCTACACCCAACCTCAGAGGCTACATTCTGTCATCACAAGGGGGCATCTATCTATCAAGTTCTATAGAGAACTTGTGTTCTCTATCTCAGAACACAAGTTTAAATGGGTCTTGCAGGTTGTGTTATGCTCAGGAAATGAAACCACCACCAGAAAAGAGAGAACCAGAGAAAAAGGAACCTGAACAGAGGGAACCTCAGAATGCCAGTACACATGGCAAGTCTATATTCATCTTCCTTCATAATATCTGCCATTCATGGCAGTGAAGGGATGCTGATATTACGATTCAAACTGATATGCCCAGGAAAGTCCTCCTTTTTTGATTAAAGAAAGGCCTTGTCCTTGTCATTTTTTTTTAGATATGTGAGGAAAAGTAGAACAATATTTATTATGAAAAGAGGAAATGGGGGTGAGAAGATAAGTGCTTTTCAGACACAAAGAACTGTCATGTATTAGAATTAGAGTTGTTACAAAAGGACCAAGGAAGGATGCTTGACTCTGTCCCTGTCAGTTTGTTCTTTACTCCACAGTAATTGCTGGATCTATTCTGTACCAGGCACAATGTTGAGACACTGGCTCTCTAAACTTCAGATTCTAGCATCACCAAACTGAGGCAGGTTAGTTTAGGGAAAGGGAAGATGAGCTGCAGCTGAGACCTGGCAGAAAACATGGCTGTGAGACACATGGCTGTGAAACCCCACCTGGAAACCCCGAGGGAAAAGCCATCACCAAAAATAAAGCCAGAAAGACACCGTGAGACCCCGGCCATGAGATCTCATTCAGAACAAGTTCTCATTTGGAACAAGATCCCATTTGGAATGAGATCCTGTTTGGGGTCAAGGGGAAGCCCCAGATACTTTCAAAAGGCCTTACCATTGGCCCCCTGAGAACTAACAGGTGGGGTAACCAATCAGAACAGCAAACAGCTGGGGCCTCTTCCCCACCATTAGGAAGGGGAGGAGTGAATAATGGCTTAATAAAGGTAGCCTCATAATCCCAAATGCTCTATCTGCCTAGAGGAGCCCACATCTATACCTCGGGTGCATAATTCTCCCATTTCTCAATAAACTCTTTTTACTGGCCTAACTAAAGCAGCATGTTCTTAAATTCTTTTTATTTAACATAGCCAACAATCTAGAGGAATCCATCATCCCCTGACTTCATTTGGTGAGCCAGCCAGGAGTTCTAGAGGTAGGTAACTCTCCCCAACCCCCAGTGAGGACTGGTGAGTCTATACTTTTAATTATAGCCTATTTGTACCCTCTTTTGGTTGTCTGCCATATCAGAATGGCTATCACCTGTATATCATTTCCTTAGGCCACCAGTTAACTCTTTTTAATTAGAAGCACTTTTAATCTTCCAACTACTGCTGCCCTCATTTTGGGTCTGTGAGATGCTTTGGAATGTCTTAGAAACTGAGAATGCATTTGCTAGTGATGCTTTGACCCCACCCTTAGTAGCTCAGGGAAGTTCTGTTCCTTCTCAGCCCCTGAGGCAGTTGGCTGGCAAGGGCAGAACAATTAAATTTCCTGGCAGTGGCCATAAAATGAGATTGCTTTCTAAGATCTTCCAAAGTGATCTTCCAAGTGTTTCCCAAGGTCTATGTGACCCCCAAGCTGTCAGCATCCCCTAACTTCTTAGAGGACAAGTACTTTGGGAGCTTTGGTTTGAAGGGTAGAAGTTTAGTCAGACTTAGAGTTTGGGATGCCAGATCAGCTGACAAACTCTTCTCCATTTTTCCTAGAATAATGGGTGCTGCCTCTAGCATACCAACAGACTCCCCACTGGGGTGTATTTTTAAGAACTGGTCTACTGAAGGGTTGAGGAAGGAGAAACTTATCATCTTCTATAACACTGCATGGCCACAATGTGGCCTTGAAAACAGCAAGCAATGGCCTGCCAATGGCAATCTAAATTATAACCCTATCTTACACTTAGACATCCTGTGTAAAAGGGAAGGGAAGCAGTCAAAGGGTCCATTTGTTCAACTCTTTATGGCTCTATCTCAGAACACAAGTTTAAATGGGTCTTGCAGGTTGTGTTATGCTCAGGAAATGAAACCACCACCAGAAAAGAGAGAACCAGAGAAAAAGGAACCTGAACAGAGGGAACCTGAGAAGAAGGGTGATATCTTAGATGTTCCCCTCCTCAGTTCTCCCCCACATTGTAACCTGGTTCCTGAACCTGAGGTCCTGGAGGAACCTGAGGTCCCAGAGAAGCCTGAGGCCCCTGAACATAAGGCCCTTGAGCCTAAGGCCCCCAAGCCTAAAGCCCCTGAACCTAAGTCTCCCTTGGACTCACCTCCAGCCTCCACACACCCTCCTTATGCTCCCACAGCTAGTCCAGCAGGAGTCACCAGGAGTGGGGCATCCTTTCACCCTACTAGGGGACCCAAGAATGGCCTCTAAGCCATAAGGGATGTAGCAAATGGAGACATGGGAATAATTAAAGTCCATGTTCCCTTCTCCCTGACAGATTTAGCTCAATGTTAAAAACAGTTGGGGCAATTTTCAGAGGACCCACCTAAATTTACCAAGGAATTCCAGTGAGTGACCCTAAATTTTGAGCTAACATGGGGAGATATGCATGTTATCCTAGCCACATGATGCCCCCTGAAGAAAAATGCCACGTTTGGGAGGAGGCCTAGGGACATGCCAACAAGATGGCGTCCCAACAGCCTCAGCAGTGTGCTGTAGGGGCCAGGACAATCCCAAATACCTACCCTAACTGGGACTATCAAAGGGGACAAGCAGACCTAAGGAAAAAAGACCATATGATAGCATGTTTATGAGAGGGAATGAGAAAGTGTGTCATCAAATTTGTTAACTATAGTAAGCTGCAAGAAATAACCCAAGAAGAAAAAGAAAACCCTGCCCTGTTCCAAGGAAGGCTAGTGTAAACTATGAGAAAGTATACCCATGTTAATCTGGACTCACCAGAGGGACCAATTATGTTGAAAACCTATTTTGTCAGCCAGTCACTTCCAGATATTAGAAGGAAGCTCCAAAAGCTAGCACTGGGACTCCAAACTCCAATGAATTCTCTTTTAGAATCAGTTTTCTCCATCTTCAACAACCATGACAAGGCCATCAAGGAGTCGAAGGTAAGGAAAGACAGGAAAAAGGCTCACCTTGTGGCAGTCACCATGGGCAGTGGTCTGCCACCTCAGAGTCACCCCTGCTTGGGCTCCAAAGCATCAAGATCCTACCTTAACTGTGGAGAGCTTGGCTACTGGAAGAAAGACTGTCCTAGACCACCGCAACCCTCTAGAGAGTCACCTGGTCCCTGAACCTCAAGCAGGAAAATAGGCCATTGAGCTCGAGTGTGCACCTAATCCCAAAAGGGGGGCAGAGCATGACAGTGGGTCCTTATGGCAATGGCCAGGTTACTGGGGAGGACTGACAGGGCCTGGGGCAAAAGTGGCTCTTTGGATAACACTGTGGAACATCAGTCTGGAGGATCCCTGGGTGACCTTTGATGTGGCAGGTAAGAATATTGACTTTTTAACTGATACAAGAGCCACCTATTCAGTTTGACTTGTCACTCCAAACCCCCCTCTTCCTGAACCTGTCCAGTAGTGGGTGTTGACAGTAAATCTAAAATTAGCATCACTAGTATTCCTCAGTCTCAAACAAAGTAACAGCTGTGGGCTTTCCTAGGAATGACTGGTTACTGTAGACTGTGGATACCCAGTTTGGCAAAATAGCCTAGGTACTCAGTGCTATTGCAGGGGCTGACAACCATCCCTTAGAATGGGGAACAAACCAAGACACTGCCTTCCGTGCCTTAAAACAGGCCTTAATTAGCCCTCCAGGCTAGGAATTCCTAACCTAAATAAGCCTTTCTTTCTGCCTGTAACTGAGAAGAAGGGAGTGGCTCAAATGGTGTTAGTACAGAAACTGGGTGAGATTTCTTGACCAGTAGCTTATTTCACCAAACCTCTGGATAACACCATGCAGGGATGGCCACCTTGCCTGAGAAAAGTGGGGGCAAACAGCCTTTTAATTGAGCAAGCCACCAAATTAACCTGGGGCAACCTCTCACAGTCTTTATCCCACACCAAGTGAGAGATGTGTTGAGGCCAGGGGCCACCAATGGCTTACAGGTAGCCAGTTAATTAAACACTAGGCTCAATTACTAGAGACCCCTGGGGTGCAGTTAAGGTGTGTCAGATCCTCAACCCAGCTACCCTGCTACTGGCAAAGGGCCTAAGGTCAGATCCTGATGGGCCCCTCCTCCACTTCTGCCTTGAAACTCTTAACCAAAACCACTCAAGGAGGCTAGACTTAAAAGATGGGCCTCTAGCAAACCGAGACTTTGAGTGGTTTACAGATGGAAGTTTTATTAGGGAAGGAAATAAAAGGACAGGCTATGCAATGGTCTCTCAATTTGAAACTATAGAAGCCCAAGCCCTTCCCCCTGGGACCTCAGCCCAGAAGGCAGAGCTGATGGCCCTCACCCAAAGTTTAAAGCTGGCAGCTGGGAAAGGTGCTAATATTTACACAGACTCCAAGTATGCTTTCCTAATCCTCCATGCTCACTCTGCTGTGTGTTGAGAATGAGGTGTGCTTACTAACAAGGGATTGCCTATTAAGTACAGGCAAGAAATCCTGGACTTACTAGAGTCTGTTCTGTTGCCCCAAGATATAGCAGTTATGTATTGCCCAGGGCACCAAAAGACAGACACTGCTATAGCTAGGGGAAATGCCTGAGCAGACACAGCAGCTAAAGCCACAGCACAAACCCAGGTCTCCCTCCTAGCCCTTATTCCAGAACCTGTCCCACTACCTAAGACTCCAGAGTACACCCAGGATGAGCAGACCAAAGCAGCTAACCTAGGGTTCACCCTGGAAGTTGGTGGGTAGCTTATTAAAGACATTCAAGTCTACCTGCCAGGAACAGTTCAGTGGAAGTTCCTTCACAGACTTCACCAAGCCACTCATCTAGGGATTGCTCCTTATGTGCACTTAATGACCCAAACAACAGGAGGCTTAATAAACCTCCTCCTTTAAACCCCGCTGTCCAGCTGCAGGGATCATACCCTGGGGAGGACTGGCAGATAGACGGCCATGTTTTCTGCCAGGTCTCAGCTGTGGCTCATCTTCCCTTTCCCTAAACTAACCTGCCTCAACAACCCCCTCAGAGAGTTTACACCCTTATTCTTAAGGGGGAGCTGAAGGGTGATGGTTATTCTTCTGTAACTGCTTCCTGCTTGTTAGGGAGAGGAGGCCCTACCCAACAAGGTGTAAAACCCTCTGACTATTCTTTTGCAGATGAGGGAAGATGAACACAGCATCATGGTTGAAGCTGGATGAAATCCCCACATAGCTAATAAGGCATTGATTCTAGAAGAAATAAACTTAGTTCGAATTTTGAAGATACATGGTCCCTTCTTAGGTATATGGACTGAAGTGTATAGAGGTATGCTACTAACTTGGAGTGTTGTGAGAAGCTTGCTGATGGGTTGTTTGTATTTTACCCCTGCACTGGGTGATATTTTGGCAATAGGCAGGACTGTGAGATTGGCAGTTGTCCAGTGCTTGGGATCAGCTGGCCAGGCTGGGTGCGTAATTCTGTTCTTTTCTCCCATTTCTCAATAAACTCTGTTCTTTTCTCCCACTTCTCAATAAACTCTCTTTACTGGCCTAACTAAACCAGCATGTTCTTAAATTCTTTTATGTAACATAGCCAAGAATCTAAAGGAATCCATCATGCCCCAACTTCAAAACTACTGTACTTATAGTTTCCATATAGCCATGCTATTCTGCCTCTGCACATTTTGCAAAGGCTGCTTCAATGGTCAGAAATACCCTTTATACAGCATTCATCAGGCTGACTCTTTCTCAGATACCTGACTCAGCTCAGGCATCACCTTCTCCAGGAAGCCTTTGCTGACTGCCCAGAACTGGGTTAGGTGACCCTCATCTTGGGCTTTCCCTCTAATTTATTCCTTCTAGTTTATAAGTTTATCCCCGCCCCCACTCAAAGAAAGAGACACAATGTTATTCAGCTTTGCCTCTTGAAGAGGACTCAAGATATGCCAAAGACCTAGCCCCATCCTCAGAGACCAGCAAGAAACAGTGCAATATAACAAATATTAAGCATCAGGATGTGCTAAGTGCTCTCAGAGAGGAAGGCAAGGTGCTGGAAGTATACAAACAGGAGAGCAGCAACACTGGGAGAAGGGACCAAATTAGTCCACACACCCACATTTTTCTGAGCATCCTTAAAAACTGTTTAATGTAAACTGTGGGTCACATCAGCCACCACTGATGCAGGGAGGATTAAAACGGGAAGCCTCCAAGGGAGAAAGGAAAGAAACACCATCAGCATTGTCTCTGGAGTGCATAAAATCCCACGGTGAATTCTCAAGCATTTAGCGGTTTGATTTAAAATGTAGCAAAGTACAATTTACAGCTCATTTCCCTGCTGAGTCACTGCTCTTATCCTGTTCTACCTAATAGAACAGGAACTTTAAACAGGGAGACTACCCTGGCAAAGCATTTAAGGCCTATTAATGTAATAACTGTCAGTTGTCAACTATCTGGAAATTTAGAGGAAAGGGGGGTAATTTTTACCAGTCTCCTGAGTACATTTAAGTAAGAAATTGGCTGGCAAACTCATGTAGACATTCTAGAACATGGTGTTCCTGCATAATTTTGTCTCACATTCTAGAACACTTACCCCTATTGAGAACACACTGTTGCTAAGACACGACCAATGAGTAAACACCCTGTCTTTCTATTATTGTTTCAGAGAATCCGGGAACGTCTGAGCCTTTGTGCTTTACTAAAGCTGATTTGCTGAGACTGCTAGTGATCTCCTAAATCATTATAGCTAATAGGCACTTTCCAGTCCTTCCTTGCTGGACCTGTGTGGTGTTTGGAGCAATGTACCCCAGAAAAACATGTTCTTACACTTGGTCCATTCCAGTGGGTATGAACTCTTGTAAAGTGGGGCCTTTTAATGAGATTACTTCAGTTAAGATGTGGCCCACTGAGTTTTGCCATCCTATTAGTATCCTATAGGGAAGGTCACAGAGGGAGAGAAAGCCAGAGGGAGCAATCAGAAGTTGAAAGTTAACAGAACTCAGAAGAGAAGGGAGAAACCAGGAGAGGCCACCATGTGCTTTTCCATGTGACAGAAAAGCCAAGGACCAATGATCACTGGCAGCCACACCAGAAGACCATAGTCTTCTGAGAGAAAGCATCACCTTGATGATGCCTCAATTTTGGACTTCTCTTAGCCTCAAAACCATAAGCTGGGGAGCAGATATACCTCAAGTGGTTGAGCACCTGCTTCCCATGTACAAGGTCCCAGGTTCAATACCTAGTACCTCCTAAAAGCAATCCAACAAACAAATGAAAAAAAAAAAAAACAACTCTCATTGGAGAGTGATGTAGCTCAGTGGTTGAGTACCTGCTTCCCATGTATGAGATACTGGGTTCAATCCCCAGTACCTCCCCCCAAAAAATTCCCATTGTTTAAGCCAACTCATTGCATGATATTTGCTTCAGCAGCCAGAAATCTGAAACAACCTATCTCTCACGAACCTAGAATTTCCCCTTCTTGGCCTCTGGGTCACCTCCTTTTCCAGGTATTTCTTCTACCTCTTCTCTATGAGCCTCTTAAATAGGACCAGGACTAGGGTGAGAAAAGCAAGACATCAGGGAGTTAAATTTAAAGTACTAACTCTCAAAGTTGTATAAATGCACAGCTGGTGACTAAAAGTAAGACTTTCCTTAAATTTTGTATCCTAGGCACTCCCCTCATTCTAGTCAGGTCCTGCCCTCAGCTCTTGGCCCACAGCTACTCTCCCCATGAAATTCTTCCAGAGCAACTCCAGACATGGACAGGGCCTCACCTCCCACCACCTATTGCTGTTTCACAAACTTGTGCCTCCAGCCTAGAGCTTCCTCCTAGCCCCAGGCCCATGTATCCAACTTCCTTCTGGATGTGTCCACATGGATGCCTCCAGCTTCTCCAAAGCAACCACCATCATCTTCCCAGGAGACAGCACCCTCTATCTCAGTTAATAACTTCACTTTTATCCCTCAATTACCCAAGGTAAAAAAGTGGAAATCATCCCCCTCCTCCACATCTACTCAATCACCTGGCCAGACTGATTTTACTTCCTAATGTATTTCTCCATTACATTGCTTTCTTGCTACCCCTGCCATGACAAACATAGATAAGACCTTCATCATCTCTCTCTCTCAGACTATTGCAACAATCACCAACTGGTGATCTCCCTGCATCCAATTGGATAACCATCCTCCCCCAATCATCCAGGACTCAATATATTACTAGAAGGAGTATAAATTGGAACAATTTCTATAGAGGCCAATTTAGCAATATTTGTCAAAATTATAAATGTGTATACCCTTTGACTCATCAATTCCACTTTGGGAATTCATTCTATGCACACGTTCTTACATATGCAGATATTAATTGCAGCATTATTTGTAATAGCAAGAAAGTAGAAACAAACAAAATGCCCAGATACAATATGCTGGATCCATGGAATATTTTACAACCAATAAAAGGATCAAGACAGTTCTATATGTGCTACTATAGGATGACTTACAAGACATACTAAGTAAAAAAAACCACTTGTGTATACCCTATACATATGCTACCATTTGTTAAAAGGAATATATAGAAATGATCAAGTATACCAATATATGGGAGTCTTAAAAGGAGATGAAAGACAGGAAGGGGCAGGGAGAATACTCAGAGAAATAATGGCTAAAATTTTCTGAAATTTAACCAAAGACCAAATTTAACCAAATTTAACCATGAATATACTCATCCAAGACACTTAAAGTCCAAACAGGATAAACCCAAATACATCCATATCACAGCATAATATAAGCAAACTGTTGAATGCCAAAGATAGAGAGAAATTCTGAAAGCCACAAGAGAGAAGCAATGTGTCACATACAAGAGAGCTTCAATAAGACTATGACTATTTCTCATTGGAAACTATGGAGGCAAGACAGCAGTGAGATGACATATTTAAAGTGGTGAATGCAAAAAACTGACAACCAAGAATTCTATGTCTGGCAAAACTGTCTTTCAAAAATGAGGTAGAGATAGAGACATTCCCAGATAAAAACTGTGGAAGTTTGTCACCACGAGACTAGCCGTACAAGAGATAAAGAAAGTTCTGCAATTTGAAAGGAAAGGACACTAGACAATAGATCAAAGCCACAAGAAGAAATAAAGATCTCCAGTAAAAATAACATGGGAAATATAAACGCCAGTACTGTTGCATTTTTGGTTTATAACTCCAATTTTTACTTCCTTCAGGATCTAAAAGGCAAATGCACAATATGTAATGATAAATCAATGGTTTGGGGCTATAAACATGTAATATGTGACAAGAAATACATAAAGGTGGGGAGACAGAGCAATCCAGGAACATAGTTTGCATATATCATTGAAGTTAAATTGGTATCAAACCAAACAAAATTGTTACAGATTTAGGATGTTAAATGTAAGCCTTATGGTAACTACAATGAAAATACTGGAGAATATGTAAGCTCATAGAGCCAGAAAGTAGAGTACAGGTTGCCAAGGGCAGGGGCAGGGGATATTGGGAAGTTTTAGTAATGGAAGGTGATGAGGGGAATGCAATATTGTGAATATGATCAATCCCACTGAATGACATGCTTGGGAGTGGTTGAGCTGGGAGAGTTTATGTCATATATATGTTCTCATGAAAGAGAGGAAGGAAGGAAGCATGGGAGGGAGGAAGAAAGGAAGGAAGGAGAGAGACAGAAAGAAAAAAAGAAAGAAAGAGAGGGAAGGAAGGAAGGAAGGAAGGAAGGAAGGGAGGGAGGAAGGGAGGGAGGGAGGGAGGGAGGGAGGGAGGAAGGAAGGAAGGAAGGAAAGAGCAAGAGCAATTAAAGAGACAATTACAATTAAATCAATACATGATCCTGGATGGTATCTAACAAGGGAGGGGAAAAGGCTCAAAAGTACATTATTGGGACACAGGAAAAAATCGGAATATAATCTGTAACTTTATATCAACGCTAAATTTATTGAACTAAATAATGGCACTTAAGGTGGTTTCATAAGTGAGTATCCTTGTTCTTCAGAAATGTACACAGTAGTATTAAGTGTTCAAGGAGAATGATGTTTACAACCTACACTCAAGTGTTCAGAAAATGGATTGATAAGTAGAATGACAGATAAATGGATAGATAGAATGATATGGCAAATGTGACAAATGGTTAAAATTGGTATGTCTGAGTATCTGGGGGTGGGAGGCAAAGATATATTGGAGTTCTTTGTATGGGGTTTGTATTATTTTTGTAACTTCCCTGTAAGCATGCAAAGTATTTCAAAATTAAAAGTTTAAAACAGAGGGATATATGCTTTTATATTCATAGACCATCTCTGGACTAAAACACTAAAACTGGTAACAGTGATTGCTTTTGAGAAAAGGAACTCAGAGGGGGATTTACTTGTGAGAAACTGAATATATACAAATGGCCAATGACCAGGAAATTGACACACTATCAGCAGTGAGCAGACCAGGAAACTCTGGCTCACCATCTGCAGCAGTCAGTCCAGAAAGCTGGCCACTATCTGCAACAGCTAGTCCAAGAAACAAAACCACAATCCCTAAAGCAATTGACCCAAAATAAGGAGGACTTGATCAATAACTGACAGCTTTCCTAATTTTTGTCCCTGCTTCCAACTTCGGACCAATTGGAGAAAGCCAAATATGTTTCCCTTAACCATTCACATAGAATGCTCTACTTCAAGTTAGCCTAGTTTCCCTTCCCCAGGCCAACAGCCTCCAATCAGGGCATATCTGAAGTTTTTCCTTTTTCCACTATAATAGTTTTCCTGCTCCTCTGCCTGCCTTTGTGTCTCTGTCAAACACAGCTGATGGTGGCTGACTCCCTTGCTATAGCAAGCTCTGAATAATAGCCCTCGTTTGTTCCCATTTGGGTGTTCTTTGTTTATTTTCCACACTTTTCACCATAAACTTTTTGTACCATCTGAATTCTCTATGCTGAGCATGTTTTACTTATTCACCTAAACATGCATGCAACTCATCTTGCACACTGTGACCAGTGATCTTTCTAAAATGCAAATCAGATCATGTCATGCCCCTCCTTAGACCCTTCTGAGCTCTTTGTTACCAGGACCAGGATGCCTGGGACAGTCACAGCTTATGCTTGTTATAGAGCAATTAACACCGTTAATTATTTTTAGCACCTTTTCACTCTCAGAGGTGTCCTGGTGTGGACTATAAATTATATCCTCACTCTACCCATGACACTAAAGAGATAGTCCACCCTCTTCAATAAGGAACACAAGACCTCCATTCCCTACCATCTCTAAGCCACATCTTACATGGCCCCCCACCTGACTCTTTAAATTCCAGAAACACCAAACTACTTACAGCTCTCCAGCACATAAGCTATTTTAGTCCCCAGGCTTTTGCTCCCACTATACCCTCTGCTCAGAATGCCTAGCATACCCACCCAGCCCCAGTTTTCCTCCTACTCCAGGGCACAGCTAGCCATTCACTCATCAAGACTCAGCCTCTGATCACTGCACCCCACACCATCTCTGGGCTCCTCTGAGCCCCCATGCACAGCTCTAAGCCTCCAGTGCACTTACCACATTGGAGCACAGTGAACCATTTCTATATCTGCTTTCTTGATCTTCTTTGAGCTTCTTAAGAGTCAGAATTTTGTCACTATTTAGACGGAAGAAAAAAATTGCACTAAATTAAAGCTTAGCTCCAGAGTCAGGACTTTGAATCCTGGATCTGCCACTTAGCTATGCAACCTATGGCCCCTTATGTAAACTCAGCACTTTCTTTTCTTCATCTGCTCTTCCACTCAATCTTCTGTATTTCTGAGATCTATAAATGTGGCATATAGGGCTGGTTCATTTATTTTACCAGGTCTAGGGTAGTAAATATGCTAACTCAACCAGTTTCTCTATTTCAGCTGTCAGGAATCTCTGCTCTGACTTTAAATATGCACACATTAACTTTCCTTTCAGCATTATCTTTCTGCTTTACCTGTATTTTTCTTCACTCTGATTTTTTTTAAATTTTTCCCTTTTCATCTCATTTGTATTGGGGAACACAATCACAAACCCATTTCAGAATGAGCCAGGGAAGATATACATGCAAGCACATAAACCAGGCCAGACCTCCAAGGGGCAAAGGGCCCAAAGAAAAGGCACACCTGTCATGGTACCTCTTAAAAAATTAAAAAAGGCAGACTGCCAGAAACTGTTGAAATGAGTCTCCACAAAGTACTGTTCAACCTAGAGCCTTGTTTTCCTCATCTGTAGAAAGGGGACAATAGTACCTATGTCATGGAATTGTTTACAATGAAAATCCCCACAGCACCTGGCACACAGGATGCTCAGTAAGTGTTGGTAAAGATGTGAGTTGATGAATATAGGACCTGGAAGGATTCTTAAAGCTTGCCCAGAAAAAATCCAGTCCCCTCTCATCCCAGGGCTCAAAAGCTACTTCCCCAAAATTTGCAGAAACTCTGCAAAATGCAGAAACTCTGATCCCCTCCAGGAAGATACAGTTCCTCCCTTCCCTGGTGATGGGCAATCTGATCCAAGCTGACCTTGTTCATAGTAAGCAAGCTTGTCTCTGCCCCTGCCAAGCACTTCCCTAACTGCTATCATGAAGCTAAAGGAGGAGGCATTCTTCAGGGAGGGCAATCAAGAATGCCTTCATCTCACTACCCCTCAAAGGAGAAAACTTTTGCCATGTTTAAGAAGCAGAAACATTTTTAAGTGGTAAGTAAGAGAGTCCATTGAAAACTGGAGAGCTACTCCTGAGCCCTTTCTGTGCCCTGTGTGCTTAGGGCCAGGTACTCTCTCAGAGTCATTCAAGGGCAGAGTTCTAATACAGAGCTCAAGGTCCCGGACCTGTGCTCAGGCTGGCATGTACCCTGGGCCTGAGGGTAGAAAAGGCAGTGTCTCCCATGGTCAGGACCCAAGCAGTCAGCAGAAGGCCATGGTCAAGGAAGGGCAAGGTGAAAGCCAGAAGCATCCACCAGGGAGGGAGGCAGCAGGATACAGTAGAAAGGACACAGTTCTGCTTGGAGGCAAATGGACACCACTTCTTATTGGCATGAATTCAAGTGAGTTATTTAATGTCTCTGAGCCTCTATTTGCTCACCGGTGCTGTGGAGATGATAATTGGCTTAAGAAAACACATGACAAGGAGTGGATGTGGCTCAAGCGGTTGAGTTCCTGCTTCCACATGGGAGGTCTGGGTCTTAAGTTCCCAGTGCCTCCTAAAACAAAAACAAACAAGAAGTATCAAAACAAATGAAGGAACCAACTCAGAGGAGCCAATGTGGCTCGTTTGTTGAGCTCAGCTTCCCACATTTGAGGTCCTGGGTTCAATCCCCAGCCCCTATTACCTGAAAAAAAAAAAAAAAAGAAGACATGACCACAGACTATGTGGTTAAGCTAATGTCTGATTTCATCCATATCACAATTCTTTTAAAAGGCAGTTTTGTACTGCCACAGAACTATGAGCAATGGTGTGGGAGGCACAAACTCTTATCATCTCCTACAACTCACCTGCCTTTAGTGCCATCACATCATTTTATTGTCTCTCAACTTCAAATTCACCCTTCTTTGTAGTGCTTTGGAATATTGAAGCTGAACCCTGTAAACATTTCCCTTTTGCCAGCTGGCACAATGCTAGGTTGTGTCAATAGAGGGTGCTAGAGGAATGCTGCAAAACCATAGCAGAGGAAGGTGTTTTGCTTTTTTTTTAAACTGCTTCCACCTTTCAGGTTTTCCTTCTGCCTCACAGCTGCCTGAGGGTTGGGTGTGTGGGAGTTCTCTGGCATTAATTCTGCCCCAAACTTCTCCACCACCTAGAGAGTTGTTGTGCATGGGCTAGTTCCAACCTGCTCATGCCCTCTAATGCAACCTTTTTTGTTCCACAGACCCCTTTGCCAGTCAGGTGAAAAACATGGACCCTTACTAAGTCCATGGTATACTGTGTATTATTTAATAAATATATTACACCCTCACCAACACATTCCCACAAGAATGTTTTTTTGAATTTCAATTCAAGCTCATGGACCCCTTCCTTGTTAAGAACCTCTGCTCTAATGGGTTATTCAGGCACCCAATGGACTGGTCCTATAGACCAGCTCTGGCCCACACACTTTGGTGGTTTTCCTCACCCATGGAAGGCTTAGTGTTCTTGCTGCAGCCACACCCTCTCCAAAATATCTGAATCTCAACTTTGGGGGAAAGGAGACCTCTTCCAAGTTTTTTCCTTTCTGTTTACTCTCCTTCAGCCCTAGAGGTAATAGCTGCTTCCTGCATATTCTATTTCTGGGTTCCTTAGAGTCCTCCTTTGCCCCTTTGGCTAGTTGATGTCTTTATTCTAGATTAAACAGTCTAAGGTCACTTGCCACTGGGTCCTGTGAAGGGGACCTTCCACACAGGTCTCTCCAGAAGCAGAGCAAGGAACCAGAAGGTTCTCTGATCATAGGTCCTGGTTTCTGAGGAGCAACACAATCAAGTAGAGAGATGAAATGGGGGGCTCCAGTGAGGACTTCATTTCCCAATTTGTCACCTGTGTCCTTGGGCCATGCCCTTCATCTGGGTCAATCATACATCTCCTCCTGGAAATGAGTTCATATTCTCCACTGGGTTGGGTAATGAGACCCTGCTTTAAAGGAGATGTGCCCTTTAGGAGACCACATTATCATCTTATAGTATTCATTGAAATAAACTTAATACTAATTAAGCTGGTATCAATACAATACAATCAATATCAATACAATCCTTAAGAAAACAATATCGATGGTATTAGAATTTGATTAAAATCTTAGGAACTGTCCACAAAATAAAAGCCTATAAACCATTAGAGAAAATTTCTTAAGACCTGCTTCTTTGGGGCCCCACACAGATCCAACTCCTTTAGATATCCAAAAGGAGGTTTTCTTTCCTTGAATGCTCTGGGAGGACCACAGAACTTGGCTTGTGTGTCAGATCAAAGAAATTCCATTACTGCCTTCTCCATTTTTGGAAACTGAGAGAAGCACAGCATATCGGTGGGAGAACAGCCAGTTCTGAGCAAAAGAACCCCCATTTGGACCTCAGGGCCCAGGCTTACACAAACTTTCTGAGCCTCTCAAAATGGGGTTCTAATATACCTTCTGAGAGTACAAGGATTAAAGACCATATTATAAAGTGCCTGGAATTTGGTAGGCTGCCGCGTAGTGCTGAATTTTAAGAAGAAATGGTGTGACTTATTGTCTTTAGGGTATTCTAAGTGGGAGGATCTAGGCCACAGAGCCAGTGCTTACCCAGCTGTCCAATCAGAATTCTCCTCTCAGCCTTCTCCCCTTGACAAGAGTCCTCATGGGCAGGTTTCCTCTGAAAACAACCTCATTACTAAAACTCAAGGTCCACTGGGCAGTCTGTATTGTTTGTTGTTGCATCCACAGCACCTAGAACATGCTGGGCCCTCCATAAATGTTTGTTGAATGAATATATGAATGGATGAGGGGTAGCTGACTAGCACCACCCTCTTAGCTAGGATGCCACAGCCTCTCAGCTTAAGAATGCTCAAGGTGGACTCACATACCAGTCCCTGGTGCCCCCAACTCCAGAGACACATGTCAGCCTATCCAAGTGGTCCCCTTGTCCTGGCCCCCACTTGGCTTCAGGTAGGGAGGAGAGGGAAAACACTGATAAACACTGATAAGCAATCCAGAGAAATCCCCTCCACCAGACTCTCTAACAGCTCCAAACTCTCAGGCCTTTATTAATCTCTTTGCAGGTGAGTGCTGGCAGAAGCAGGGTTTGGCTCCTCATCTTTTTAAAGGAGGTAAGGGGGATTGAAACCAGGACCTTGTACATGCAAAGCAGGTGCTCAACCACTGAGCTATGCCCCCTCTGCAGGCTCCATGTTGTATAAGTCCTGGGTAGATGGTCAATTTGACACCTCATGCTTTGCTCAGCACCTTTAGCACCTCTGCTGAAACTAAGTCTTATATTAACCTCCAGTTACACAGATATAGTAATATCATGAAATAAAATGCAAATGGCATGATTTCTAAGATAAAATCCACCACCTCAAAGATATCTTCTATTTGCACCATTCATGTCCAGGTCCCCAGCCCACCACTAGCTCACACACGGGACATCAGGAAGAAGCAGCACAAGCAGCACAAACGCACACACCAGATGGCTGGGGCTCAAATCCCAGGCCCACCACTTACTGACTGGGAGCCCTTGAGCAGGATACATAATCTTCCCTTGTCTGTAAAATGGGGATAAAATAGTACCTGCCTGTAAGGCTGTCATGAGGACTTTTAGTACCTAACTGTGCTACGTGTTTGTTAAATAATGGTCTGGATTTTCCATACCAACCTCTCCTGGTTTCATCTTATGTTTTTCTCCTCTCATGTTTATCTCTCCCTTAATTCCTCACTTTTTAACAAATCTTGTTAAATTGAATGCATTTTTATGAAGCACCTCCAATACATAGGAGGACTTAGCAGTGTAGAAACATAATATATATTGTGTTCTCCATTCCCTGTCATAAGTCTTTGTGAGAATGCTGGCTCCTGCCAGATGGACTCAGCAGGGGTCCCAGGAAGAGAGTTTGTCTACTCTGGGGAGCAGTGCCTCTGGGGCCTGCACGCTGACAATCCCCTCGATGGGAAAGAAGGGGGGTAACAGTAAGAACAAAAGGCAGGGTACAGAGCCATGTTCCTTCATTCAATCACCTCCAAAAGACTGTCCTCCCAGTAGCAAACTGGGGCAGATTCAGGGTTCTATTATTTGAGTGTTAGGATTTCCTTGTTGTAAAATGTGACACATATTTTTATTACCCATTATTAACTTTTAAGGATGAGAAAACAGAGATGGAGAAGTTTTACCATTCCTCTGAGCTCACGCACGCTCAATAGTTTGGATGGAGAAGTGCGCCTCAGGCGTGCTATCTCAAACAGTCCTCAAAGCCCTGCCAGCTACACCAAGGGCTTCTATGCAAGACACCCACCCCTTCCACTTCACATGAAATAAGCCACTTCTGTTTTTTAATCCCTGTGGAATACAAGTGGGAGTAAAAAGATGCACTATTAAGAAAAGCCTAAATAGATTAGTGGTTGCCGGGGACTGAGGGGAGGGGGAATGGATATGCATTTCTTTCTGGGGGGATGAAAATGTTCTGGGATTAGATAATGGTGGTGGTTACACAGTCTTGTAAATATACTCAAATCTGTACACTTCAAAAGTGTGAATTTTATGGTATGTAACATATCTCAAAAAATTAAAATTAAAAAAAAAAAAAGCCTAAAAATATTCATTTAAAACCATAGAGCCCCAAAGGCCCAGACCTATTCTAAAGGAGGATGCCTCAGGCCTCATGTTTTGAGAGAGCATCTGCAGCCGCTATTACAGGAAACCTGTGTGCCTACAAGGAAATGAATCACAGAAAGCCTTAACGTGTGTGTGCTCCCTAGGGAAGAGCAACGGAGAAAGAAGAGGAGATTCCCACCCATTCCATTAATGGGAAAAGTAGTTTTAATTGATCAAAGATAGAAATAAACATAGTGCATTTTCATGATCTCTTCAAGCTCTGGAGGAGCCTTGTGCTTGATTACAAGAGAGATGCCATTCCACCTCCCTGAAAGCAGCAGGTCTAGGGGCAGCTGTCAACCCTGAACTTGATAAATGCTTTCTACTCCCTGGCCCTAATTTGAGTGGCTGGGGCTAGAGGGTGGCCCTTTAAAATCATGGACTCCTCCCAAACCCTGATGAAAGCAGAAGGACCACTCCTTCCTGGTGCCCTCCCAGCACTTACCTGTGTTTCTTTTGTTGTCTTTGCCCAGTTCACCCAGGCAGAAAGTTGATTTTCCTACCTGGGGTTGCACCCTCTGGTGGCAGAACCTTGACTCGAGTTCAATGCTTGTTAAACCCAGCGTGGCTGATTTTGCTGAATGTGGTTACAAAGTTGCCTGGTGAGAGCAGATAAAAACACCTGAGCTTGGAATCAAATGATGTCGGGATGGAGAGGAATATATAGGGAGAGGAGAATTCATGTCAATTTAGTACATGCTCTGGCCATCCATTTCTTCAACTAAAAAATGAGGGTGCTGGTGGATTTTATGGGTTTATAAGTTCCTTCTCTGGTAAAAGAAGATGATTTCTCTGTCCCCTTTTGGGAAGCCGTTGGCTGTTGTCATTTAATGTAGAAATCTTAGAAGTTTTGTCATGGAGGATAAGCCAAAAGGGGAAGAAACAGGGCAAGGATCTGCCAAAAGACAAATTGGAGTCAAGTTTATAGACTACAGCATTTTATTCGGGACATCAAAGTTTTGCTGCAACAAAGGAAGCTGTTCTTCCATTTGTCAGTATGGAAGTAACCTTAGGGTTCTAGATAGCAAACAACTCTTATACACATAAAAAGGAAGTTAGCTTGACTCCTATTGATTGAATGAGGGTTTTTCTGTCTGATAGGGGAAAGTTTAGGGCAGGTGGGCTTTATTTTGTATTGGGTCAAACATAATGAACAAGGGCCTTCCTTGATTGGCTATCTGAGTCAGCTACCTTGGTGGGGACTTCAAATTTCAAAAGATATCAAGAGAAAACACAAGAGGGAATTCAAAGAGGACTCAGAGCAGAGATTTTTTTGGCTCTGAGCTGTCCCCAGGGCTCTCTCTATACAATTTTACCTCCCTTCAATTGGCACCTGGCTTGATTAGATCATCTCAGGCCATCTCCTGTTCACAAGTGTTAGGACCTCCATTACTTCATTTAACATGCCCTTTCCCCCATGGCAGGGCTAATGCCACCATCCTCATTTCACAGCTGAGGAAGAGTGAAACTCAGAGGTTTTGGAAATCTAACATCCAGTCCAGGGCTCTGTCCCTACACTGAACAGAAGCTCCAATTTCTTCATGGGTCTGAGTTTTTCTGGGTTTTGTTTACAAAAACATTTTCCTGAGGAAAAGCACACAGAAAAATAGTGCACTCAGGAGCCTTCCGTCCTGGTTACCTGCCTCCTTTCTAAACCTACCATGTCTGGCCAAGTGCTAACTCTAACTCTTGCCTGCAGTGACACCTGGAGGACATTGGTGAGTGACTCAAAGAAACCCTGGAATATGGTCAATGCTATGTAAGAAAATGGAATCACTTTGATTCATTGTGAGGCAGTATGGTCAGGGATGCAGGCTCTGGAGTCCAGCAGACTTGGGTATGTCACCCCCCTCACCCATCTTCCGTCCATGTGACCCCAGGCAAGCCCCTGAAGCCCTCTACCATCTCAGGTATAAAATAAAAGTTGTTCAGCTCAGATTGGTTGTGAGGCTTAAATGCGATCATTCAGGCAAAAGGTGTTGCACAGTTGTTGATACACAGTAAACATCCAATAAATATGGAAGTCTTGGCAATCTTTTGTTGTCCCCAACCCCACTCCAGATACTCATACTCATAAATGCATGCTATAGCATTTATTCTTTCAGCAAATCTTTTCTGAGTGTCCACTGTAAGCCAGCCACTCTGCCAAGCACTAAACATGCAAAGGAGGAAAGGAAGAGACCTACCACTCAGTGTGATGTTGTTTGTAACAAAGAAGGACCTCTACTCCCCTATGCCATGGGAGCCTCAGTCCTTCATTCAATCAACAAGCCAGACCAGACTGGGTGCTAAGGGGATGAGTGAGACTCTGCCCTGGGAGTCCCAGTCTGGAGGGGTGAGGGCACATGTATGTGTGGGCAGCACCACACAGAGTGGCCAGGGTACAGCAGAGAGGTGGTGGCAACCGCTCTGTGCAGGGGGCATAAATGTAGGGTGTTTCCCTTCTACTAAGAATTTTCTCTCCAAAGCCCACCACTGCATGCAACATCTGTGGTCCTGCATAGAAATTAAGGCTCCCTTTGATCCAGCTCAAGAATTTTATCTTTTTAATCTTTGCTCAGAGTAGAGGCCAAAAGGAGACAGAGGAGCCACCTCCCTTTGAAATTATGCAGTGGCATCAGCCAAGAGAAGATAAAACTCACTGGGGATTTTTTGTCAGATTTGTTTGTGCTCATTGTATAAGCCATTGGGATGTAGTAAATCCATAATGCCAGGTTTAAATCTTCTTCAGAAGTTTGGACAGGGTGGGGAGAGGGAGAGGGATTTATTTTAGAACTTCCTTGCACTACAGCATCTTCAAAAGATAAGTGAAATATAGAGAAGCACTCATGAGGACTGGGGGAAAAAAGAAAGGATTCTCTACAATGATAGCTGCAGTTTCGGTTAGCCAGAGCTCATTCTCAGCTGAGTACCCACTTCGGGATTCTGGTACCACACCCCGTTCTGCTTCCAGACACTCTGTACCTTCTTGTCCTGGGGGCATCATTTAATCTTTCCAGCCTCAGTTTCTGTATTCACTTATTTCATAAATATTTTCAGAGAACCTATTACATGGCAGGCTCTTTTTGCCCTGCATGTATGAGAGTCCCCTTCTCTGCCTCGAGGAGCTCCTGTCTGTCAGTGTGAGAAGGATGTGTCAGTGTTCAAAGGTGCTTAAAAGGGCTGTGCCAAGGACCCTGAGACAGGTTCTGAGAAGACTGCCAGGCCCGTTACCCACAGAAGTCAGAGGATGAGTCACCTGAGGTCACCGGCCTTGTCTGAGATTTTTATTACCGACCTGTCAGGACTGACTAAAAACCCCAGGAAAGGGGATGCATGCAAACAAGACATAGCAACAAAGAAGGGGCCCCTGAGAAACCTTCAGCTGCCTCCCAGACAGATGGATCCTCCCAGGGATTCCCAAGTGGGAGAAGGTGGGGACAGCTGTATAAAACAGGGGGAGCAGAAGGGGAGGAGGGATGGTAGAGAGGAGGGGAGCCAGAATTCCTGGGGCCTGCTGTGAAGCAAAAATGGACATTCTAGAAGCCAGCCTGGGCCAGATGGGGGCTGGAGGCCAAACTGACATGCCCCTTGTGCTAAGCTGGCCTGGCCCCAGTGGGCTGGGCTGGGCTGCAGCTTTAGCCATCCCTGCCAGGCTCTGCATTTGACCCTGGCCCAAATGGGGGGTGGGGAATGGGGGGTCTCTCCACAGTGCTCTGCCCTCAGAGAACAGGGACTCCTTGCTCTTTCTTTGCTCTATTATTATCTGCTGTCTCCCTCCCATCACACTCACACCGCTCCCACACCCCCCCCTTAGGGCCCTTTAAGAAAAGTGATCCTGGAAGGCTGGTGGCGTCTGTCCTCATTGCAAGGTCACAGTCTGAACCTCCAAGGATTTCTTCCTCCTCTTTGACCATCCCCGCCTTCGGTCCTGGACCCAGAAAGATGCTGACCAAAAATCACAGACCTGTGTGAGGTTGTGCAAGCTCCGCCAAAGCACAGATTTTGTAAAGTAAATATTTTATTGAGGTACAAGTGACCTACAGATAAGTGCACAAATCAGAAGCTAACAGCAGCACAAATTCCTACAAACGGAATGCACTAAAACAAACAAACAACAACAAAAAAAACCAGTGAAATTAAGAGTGGATGCGCCACCTTGTGGCACTTTACAGCCCCTACAAGGGGAATCGCCAGAAGCCCGTTCACTAGTTTCCCTGGTTTTGTACTTTATAGAGAATCACAGGGCATGTTCTCTCTTGTGACTGGCTCCTTGGACTCAGCATTCCATCTATGAGGTGTAGATTCTGCCCCTAGCCGTCATTTGGCTTGTTCTCATTGCCAGACTGTATTTCACTGTATGAGTAGGATACCATGTATCCATTCCACTGTGGATGGGCATTTGGGTGGTTTCCAGTTTAGAGTCACTACAAGCAGTGCTGCTATGCACCCTCTAATGTGTGCTTTTTGGTGTCTTGAGAATGTACCTGAGTTGGAATTGCTGGGCCATAGCATATGTGTCTTTCTGACTTCAGTGCTACTGAAGGCAGGGATTGTGCTCTGTTTTATTCATGTCCACATCCCCTGCACCTAGACTTGTACCTGGGATATGTTAAGTGTTCAATAAATATTTGTTGAACAAATGAATGCTAGCAGGGGTAGGGCTGGGGGAATGGAATAATGGGAATTATTTACTTTATTTATCTTCAAAAATGTTTATAACAATTACACAAGTTTACCAATTGAAAAAATATGTTAACTCCTTTTTCTTATGACAAAAGTAAGAAAAAGAAAAAGAATAAAATTTGGTCTTTTAACATTGTTTTTTTTCTCTGAATCCAAAGTTGTAGTTTTGGAATCTTCAGGGCATCCCTTTGCTTTTGGCAGAACAGCATTTGATGGCACTGAGTTGTAGGGCTGGAAGGGGCCATGCAGAGAACTTACATGCCACCACCACTCCCAGCCACCCTCAGAAGACACCTGCACAGCCCTCCCAGGGCCTACTGCTAAGTCCCCCTATGGGCTCCTTGGACTTGTGACTTCAGGCCTGCAAGTCATATGCCCCCATCCTCCACTCCTCCTGCCACCCCAAGCCCCTTCTCCATGGCCTGGCCAGGGTGGCTGCATGGGGAGGCCCAGTCTCTTATTGTCTGGAGTCACAGATGCAGAGGTGGGCATCCATGCTTTCCTCACATTCTGCAGCCCACAGAGAGCACATCTCCTTAAGGATGCCTTTCCTGGATCGCTGGGCAAAATAATTTCCTCTCCCTGTGCTCCCTTAGCACTACTTTCACCACCCTGGAATGATGGCTTCTCTACCAGTATCTCTCAAAGGCCTGTGGGAACATGACTTGCTCCCCTCAGTACTTCTGGCACCCAAAGAAGAGCCTGGCTCCTAGAAGGGAGTGAGGTTTGAGTGCAGGGGTGTGGGGTAACAGCCTTGGCTGGCTGCTAGGATGGGGGAGGGGAGCACCCATGAGCAGGGGCTCAATAACCTCATTGTGTCAGGCCCTAGAATCCATTGGATCCAGAGACTCAAGATGAATGGGGATGCTGGTGTCAATTAACTCATGTCCTGTGACCAGAAGATTCACATCTGCCAAGCCTGTTGTGCTTGAATCAGCATCTTGTGACACATCACATCCAGGCTATGGAGAGACTGGCAAATGGTCCACTTCTGCCCCACAGTGTAGGGCTGCCAGATAAAATATAATGCTGGTGATAGTCATACAACAAAATGATACATTGCTTAACTGAAATTCCAATTTAACTGGGCATCTGTATATTTATTTGCAAAATCTAGCAACCCTACCTACCATGGTGGCAAATGTCTTCCTGGTGATGACAATTCTCACATCTGCCTGATTCCCTGGACAGAGCTGGAAAATACATTCAAATTCTACTTTTCTGAACCCCATGTTTTCATGTAACAAGAGAACCATTGAGAATAAACCTCTTTCAAACAATACATGTGAGAGATGATGCTTGGCAGGTATATGGCACAGACTTAATGATATCATCACTCTTGCTTAAACCCTTCATAGTCCTGAAAAGCTGACAAAATTACAAAAGGTTGCACTTACACCGTGAGTCTCCTCTCAGCTCCCTTCCTTGCCCTTAACACTCTCACAAACTGAAGGACATGTAGTTCTCACAGTTCTTGCAGATACTGCAGTGTTTATTTTGTTTTCTCTACTAAATGCCCTTCCTGCCTTTGTCCCCAGGCTAATTCCTTCAAGACAGGCATCACCTCCTCTCAGAAGGTTTCCCTGGTACCTCCTTCTCTCCCCCTCAATTGGGATTAGATCCTGTGATAAACTGAATTATAAGCCCCAACAAAGACATGTTCTTTATCTTAATCCATATCCCCATGGGTGTGAACCCACTTGTAAACAGGTCTTTTAGAAGATGTTATTTTTAGTTAAGGTGTAGCCCAGCTTAATCAGGTGGCATTTAACCCATATTAATGGAGTCCTTTATAAGCAGAAGAAATTCAGACAATTAGTCAGAGAAGGCCACAGAGGAAGAAGTTGGAAGTTGGTGGAAATGGAGAACAGAATACAAGGAGAGAAAGATCACCATGTGACGGGGTGGGGTGGAGCAGATATACAAGCCAAGGAACCCCAAGGATTGCCAGCAGCCAGTGCCTTTTCTTTCTCTGGGAGAAAACATGGTCTTACCCCAACACCTTGATTTCCAACTTTTAGCCTCCCGAACCGTGAGACAACCAATTCCTGTTGTTAAGCCAACCCAAATGTGGTATTTGTCCTGGCAGCCTGGCAAACTAAGATAGGTCCCATTGTTTGGTACATAATACCGTCTTTTTTTTTCCATTTTTTTTAAGGAGGTAACAGGGATTGAAAACAGGACCTTGTACATGTGAAACACACATGCAATCACTGAACTACACCCACTCCACAACAACTGTGTCTTGATCACTATGTGAAAATGATGTGCTAGACCATGAGCTCCTCCAAGCCAGAGACCATGTTGAATTCACCTTCCTTATCCCCAGTGCCTGACACACTCAACAGCAAATGTGTATTGAGTCAAATGGGATGGAAGGAAACCATGACAATCCATCTGTTTTTGTAAAAATTGAACATCTGTAGATCCAGCCTTACTACAATTTTTCACTTCTTATTAAAAGGAAAATGTATAGAAAATAAATCCTTAAAAGACTAAAGCTGAATATCATCAGCTCATATTTAAAATAATTTTAATACCCTTCTCTCTGTCTTGGCAGGAAGTTGCCATGGTTCTGAACATCTCTCTAGGCTCACTGTTCAACATGTCCTGATGGTGCCCCTTAAAAACTAGGACTCTTTGTGTGCCACCCTCTGGAGCCTTCCCAGACCACTCCCATCTTCTCTCTCCATGCTTAGGACTAGCAGAGTACCTATCCAGCACAAAGCAGGCAATCTGTGAATGTTTAAAAAATGAATTGTTTGAATCTGGCTTTCCTTCCCCACCAATTTCAACCGGATTCCTCTCCAAGATCTTCCTTCAAGTTAAATGAACTCTGTAACCAAGTGCCAACATGTTATGTCAGGAACAGACAGAAATTTTTCCCTCAAGTTGTCCTAAGAGTTTTAACTAAAACCTGAGACATCTCATTTTTAAAATAATAATGCTTTAGTTTGCCAAAAGGCTGCTGATCCAAAGTACCAGAAATGGGCTGGCTTTTATAAAGGGTATTTATTTGGGGTAAAATCTTACAGTTCCAAGGCCATGAAAAGTCCAACTCAAAGCACCATAAGAGGTGCTTTCTTACCAAAGCCAGCTGCCACATTTTGGAGCAAGATGGTCACCAATCTCTGCCAAGGTTTGAGCTCAGCTGAGGGCAACCAGGCATAGGGTTTATCTATTTGTGGGTCTCCTATATGACTCATGGCTGCTCTACTTTCTTCCCAAGTTCACCTGTAAGCTATAAGGCATATCACAGGGCCTGTCTCCTCTTGAGCTGTTCCATGGGTCTAGCTTCTTGGGGGCTTCATGCTTAAGTGATCCTCCAAGATCTTCCTTCAAGTCAAATGAACTCTGGAACTAAGTGCCAAAGCATTATGTCAGGAACAGACAGAAGCTTTTCTTTCCCTCAACTAGTCCTAGAGTTTTAACTGCCTAACATGGCATGATAAAAATGGCAGCTTTCTTTTCCTGTGTCTGTGTGTCTCTGTGTGTGTGTCTTCATTTTTATCAGACCCAGCAAGAGTGTGGAGACTCAACATGAATCATACTCCATTGACATTGTCCAATTAAAAGCCCAAAATGAATCTTATCAAGTACTCTAATCAAAGTCCCCTCAATGGAATTTAATGGAATCAAAGGGTATCATGCCCACAGGAATAGATTAGTTTAGAAACATAATCTTTCAAGAAGTCTAAGGACATGTATTTTACTAGAAAGAAAGCTAAAAAACTGTAACATGGGACTGTATAACAGAGAAACTAGAAAAAGAACAGCAAACCACTCCCAAAGCAAGCAGAAGAAAAGAAAAAATAAAGATTAGAGCAGAAATAAATGAAATTGAGAACAACAACAACAAAACAATAGAGAAAATCAACAAAACCAAAAGCTGGTTCTTTGAGAAGATCAATAAAATTGACAAACCCCTACCTAGACTAACATAGAAAAAAGAGAGAAGATGCAAATAAATACTATCAGAAATGAAAGGGGTGAAGTTATGACTGACCCCCTAGAAATAAAAAGGATTATTAAGAGGATATTCTGAGAAACTATATGCCAACAAATTAGACAACCTAGATGAAATTGATAAATTCCTAGAAATGCACAAACAACCTACACTGATGCTACAAGAAATACAAGAACTTAATCCAATCACATTTAAAGAGCTTGAATCAGGCATCAAAAATCTCCCAATTAAGAAAAGTCCAGGACCAGATGGCTTCACAGGTGAATTCTAAGAAACATTTTGAGAAGAATTAACATGAATCCTGTTTAAACTCTTCCAAAAAAATTGAAGAGGAGGGAAAATTACCCAACACATTTTATGAAGCCTACATTACCCTAATATCAAAGCCAGATAAAGACACTACAAGAAAAGAAAATTACAGAACAATCTCTCTAATGAATATAGATGTAAAAATTCTAAACAAAATACTTGCAATAGAATCCAATGGCATAGCCAAAGACTTATACATCACAACCAAGTGGGATTTATTCCTGGTATGCAAAGCTGGTTCAACAGAAGAAAAGCAATTAAAGAAATATACCATATTAACAAATTGAAGGGAAAAAGCCACATGATCATCTTGATCAATGCAGAAAAAGCATTTGACAAAACCCAGCATCTTTTCTTGATAAAAACACTTTAAAAGGTAGTAATAGAAGGAAAATTCCTCAATATGATAAAAGGCATATATGGATAACCCACAGCCAACATCGTACTCAAGAGGAAAGGTTGGATGGAAGCTTTCCTCCTAAGATAAAGAAGAAGACAAGGATGCCCATTGTCAACATTATTATTCAACATTGTGCTAGAAGTTCAGTTAGACAAGAAAAAAATAAATAAAATGCATCTAAAAAGGAAAAGAAAAAGTAAAACTCTCACTATTTGCAGATGACATGATCCTATTTTTAGAAAATTCTGAAATGTCTACCAGAAAGTCACTTGAAGTAACAAACGAGATCAGCAAAGTGGCAGGATACAAGATCAACATGCAAAAATCAGTAATGTTTCTGTACACTAGTATGGAACAATCTGAGGAGGAAATAAGTGGAAAAATTCCATTTACAATAGCAACAAAAAGACTCATATACCTAGGAATCAATTCAATGAAAGAAGTACAGGCCTTATATGCAAAAAACTACAAAACAATGCTAAAAGAAATCAGAAAGACCTAAACAAATGGAAAGATGGATTGGAAGACCAAATATCATTAAGATGTCAATCCTACCCAAACTGATTTATAGAATCAATGCAGTACCAATCCAAATTCCAACAGCCTACTTTACAGAAATAGAAAAGGCACATACCAAATTCATTTGGAAGGTAAAGTGCAGCCAAATAGCCAAAAGCATTCTGAAAAAGAAGATTGCCATGGGAAGAATTTCACTGCCTTACCTTGAAACATATTACAAAGCTACAGTGGTCAAAACAGCATGATATTGGCATAAAGATAGACATATCAATCAGTGGAATAGAATTGAGAACCCAGAAATAAACCCTCACCTCTATGGCCAACTGGTTTTTGACAAACCTACCAAAGCCATGTTAAAGGGACAAAACAGTCTCTTCAACAAATGGTGCTGGGAGAAATGGATATCCATAACCAAAAGAATGAAAGGGGATCCCTATCTCACTCCTATACAAGAATCAACTCAAAATGGATTAAAGACCTAAATGTAAAAGCCAGGACTACAGAACTGCTAGAAGAAGATGTAGGGAAACATCTTAAAGACCTTGTGATAGGTGGAGGTTTCTTGGACCTTACACCCAAAGCAAGAGCAACAAAAGAAAAAATATATAAATGGAATCTCCTCAAAATTAAACACTTTTACACCTCAAGGGACTTTGTCAAAAGGGTGAAAAGGCAGTCAGCTCAATGAGAGAAAATATTTGGAAATCACATGTCTGATAAGGGTCTAATATCCATGATATATAGAGAGATATCAATATATCAACAATAAAACAATAAAAAGGCAAATGACTTGATTTAAAAAATGGGCAAAAGACTTGAATAGATGTTTGTGTAAAGAAAAAATACAAATGGTGAAAAACACATGAAAAAATGTTCAACATCACTAGAAATTAGGGAAATACAAATCAAACTACAATGAAATATCATTTCACACCTATTAGAATGGCCACTATTAAAATGACAAGAGAACTACAAGTGCTGGAGAGGATGTGGAGAGATAGGAACACTTTTTCACTGTTGGTGGGAATGTAGAATGGTACAGCCAATATGGAAGACTGGTAGTTACGAAGGAAGATGAATATAGACTTGCCATGTGTACTGGCATTACCACTAGTAGGCATATGCCCAGAAGAACTGAGAGCAATGACACAAACAGACATCTGTACACTGATGTTCATAGTGGTGTTATTCATTCTTGCCAAAAGATGGAAACAATCCAGGTGTCCATCAACTGATGAATAGATAAATAAATTGTGGGGTATACACACAATGGAATATTATACAGCTGTTAAGAAGAAATGAAGTTGTAAAGCATATGCCAACACAGATGAACCTGGAGAATATTATGTTGAGTGAAGCAAGCCAGACACAATAGGACAAATACTGTATGATTACACTACCATAAACAAAATATATTGTGTAACACCATGGAGTTAATAACTTGAATATGGGTCACTATATAGAATGAGGTTAGAAAATGGAAAGCTGAGGGTTAACTTGTACAGAATTTGTAAAATGATGTTTGTTGGAGTCAGGTCTGAGTCACTTTAGACTTACTTTTTCTACTACCTCTGAAGATTGCAGATGCAATAAATGTTAAGTTCTCCCTAAAAAAAATGCTTCTTAATTTTTGAAAATGAATACAAAAGGCAAAAGCCTAATGTAATAATGTCTGTAACTAGCAGGACTGTTACATGGGTATGAAAGGGGTTTAAAGGGAAAGTCTAAGGTCAAGCATATTACTAAAATGAAAGATAAAAAATGTAACATGGAACTATATAGCATAGTAAAACCACATGTGGAATATGAATATGGGTAAAATTGCATACATAAGACTGTTTTTCTTTGAAATTGAACAAATATATGTTAACACTACAAGATGTTAATATCAGACCAAAAAAATTATACTAAAAGAAACCAGACACAAAGTATTACATAATGTATGACTCCATTTATATAAAATGTAAATATAAATGAATTTATAAAGAAGACGCTACATTAGTAGTTATGTAGGGGTAGGGAAGGACTGCTAAGGGGTATGGAATTTTTAGTACTCTAAAAATTAGCTCTAAAATTTTTTGTGGTGATGAATGTACAACATTGCGATTATACTGAAAGCAATTGATTATACACTTTGGATAGATTGTATGATAGATGAATATATCTCAATAAAACTGCTTAATAAATAAATAACTGTGCAAGAATAGCCAGAAATACCTGCTATGTGCAGCAGGGGAAGCATAGAGAGATCCAGGGATGAAGAATTTTCATGTTTGTTTTTTGTTTATTATTATTATTAAAATAATGAAAATGCTCTAATGATGATTAAGGTGATGAAAATAAAGCCAGTGTCCCTGACTCCTGGGCCCTTAAAATCCTTCTTCTCAAGCCTCTGGCTGCAAGTTTTGGTGCATACTGGAGGAGAGCAAGTCAAGGGCTGATGTCTCTCCCCTGGCTTATTCAGGCTTCTTTGGGAGTCTGTGTGTGACAGCAACCCAGTTCCCCTTCCCTCCCCTTCCTTTACTTACTGATGGGACGAAGGAGTAATGAAGGAAGAGCTCCATATCCACTGAGCTGACAAAGGTGCCATTTAGCTGCCTGGTTCTGAAAAATGGGCACAAAATATTCACATGGTCAGTCACTGCTGCAGTCATTGACCCTTCAGCCCCGCATATCATACTCAGGTTTCTGGCTTGTAGCCCACCAAGACCATCTGATCTTTTTTAACTTTGCTTTCTCAGGGCCATGCAAATCTACCTGTGATGCATCTTCCCTAAGTGGATTAATCTTTCATATTTCTTACTACAACCTGATTATCCAATGGCCTTGATGACTGGAACTAATTTCTTTATTTTCTGGTTAGATATGGTTTTCTGGGATCATAGGTTGAGAAGCATCAGCTCACTCTGGATCCACTGCTGGGTCAATTAGACTGCAGATTGTGGACTTTGTCTTCTGCAGGCCTTGCCACCTGCAGGGCAGAATAGGCCAGTCTCATGTCTAAAACACATGACAGCAGCTTCATGACTCCTCTTCAAAAGGGACCTCCTCCTTTCCAGGGCTGCACCCATGCTGTGCCCTCACTGTTCTGACATCCACTACCCAGCCCAGCAGTCCACACTCTCTCATACCTCTGGCCTTTGCTCACATTGTCTCCTAATCCTGCAGTCTCCACTTCCCAGGATTCCTTCCCTGGGCAGCTCCCACTTTTCCTCCAGAAGTCACAGAGCAGAGCATTCCTCTTGGTAGCCCTGAGCACAGAATCTTCCTCCACAAACCATAAAATCCCAGTACTGCCTGGCAATGCCCAACCTTGCCTCTGAAGCCACCTGGAAGGGGTGGGGGTGTGGGGCACAAGCTGTGGGAAATGTAGAGTGCAGAAGGCAGACTGCTGCTTTTAGTGCAGCTGAGCATATGTATCCATCTCTCCATCTCATCCAGAATCTTCAAGATGATGGAAAAGATGTTTTAAAAAACCAGAAGCATAGCCACACCTGAAGGCCAGAAGGGGGACTATCAGGGACTCAGAAATTACTAGGAGGCCCTGACAGATGGAGAACAATCAGGACGAGATCAAAGAGACAGCACACCACCCAGCACAACCACACAAGTGGGTCCTACTCCTGTGCAAGGAGAAGATGAAGGAGGTTAGAACTGGCTCCAGCACAGAATGAAGAATTGGGGTGTCACACAGCGCATAAGGCAGGATGTCCCTGTCCAAGTGTCCCCCAACCCCTCCAAATATTGAAAACACCTCCCAGCAGTACTGAGTTTAAGACAAGTAGATGTGGTTTACTGGTGGTCAAAGGGAATACAGACCTAATCACCCTGAGGACTATCTGGTTAATCAATCATCAGAGCCACATCTGGCTCCATGGGCAGTCTCCCATTTCCATGCTGAGGGAAGTGTGACCCAAAGTATTGCACCTTTGCCCAGTGTAACCGTTGGGGAATTTGTAATTATGAATTCCAAAAATATAATTGGATCATGCCTGTAATCTGATCTGTTAATCTGGGCATGATTGAATTATGATTAAGGCGTTGACTGGGCCATGTCAGTCAGTAGGGCATTGAGCCCCACCCCCTGGTGGGTGGGGAATTGAATATAAAAGGCAAGGCAAAGAACAGAGTTGAAGCAGTCTTTTAAGAAGCAGTTTTGATGTTGGAAAGAAGGCCCCAGGAGAAGAGAAGCAAGCTGTTCGCCTGATCGTCTACAGCCGACCTTGTGGAGGAAACAGGAGCTAAGCCCGGAGAGAAACGCAGCCCCGGGAAGAGAGGAACCCCAGAAGCCTGAACCCTGGCAAACGCCGGCAGCTGTCTTACTCTAACATGTGGCAAAGGACTGTGGTGAGAGAAGAAACTTAACGCTTTATGGCCTGGTATCTGTGGACTTCTACCCCAAATAAATACCCTTTATAAAGACCAACCCATTTTTGGTATTTCACATTAGCACCCCTTTGGCTGACTAATACACCCAGCTACCCAACAGAGCCACCACCCCCTCTGAGGGACATGTCTAAAGAGGGCTGGCTGGGAAAAATCCTTCCAGGCCTTCCCAGGTCTGCTGTCAAGTCCTGTGGCTCTGTGGATTCAGGATGCCCATGGGTATCAGTGTGGTCACTTGTGAAGTGAGGGTCAGAATGCTTGGAACCATGGACATTGCCTGCAGTCACAGCATCAGCCCACAGTGGGAACTGTCTTTCCATGGGTCTGAGTCACCACTAGATGGGGAGCTCCTAAAGGGCAGGAACCCTCTCATTCATCTCTGGGTGCCCAGCTCCTGGCCCAACATCTGGCAATAGCAGGTGCCAGAGAGAGGACTGTAGTGAGTTGGGGGTTGAGGCAAGGGTGGTGCAGAGCAGAGCTCTCAGTCCATATGTCCCATGATTCCAACTAGAGGGCTGAGGTCTAGGGGCATCCCCCACAGGAGGAAGGAAGTCAAATGGTGCTGTAGAGTGTTCCTGGATGCCATGAGGGGTTCCTTCACAGGGAAAACCTTTGGAATGGCTGCAGGGACACCACGGGGCAGGGAAGCCCTCATAAGGGAGCCAGCTCAGTTTTCTAGACTGCTCCAGTGGGAAGCCTGGGGTCGGTGGTCCTAGGAGTCAGAGGCTGAGGAGTTTTCAGGACTGGGCCTTGTGGGGTACCTGAGACCCTGGGCTCATGACCACCCCCACCTAATGCCACAGGGTATCATCCAGGGCACTGTCCTGTACATGGGGACATTCCTCCTCAAACTCAATATGCTGGATGCTGCCATGAAGAATTATTTGGATGTGAGTGAGCCTGGGAGGCAGGGCAGGGTGGGAAAGTGACCCTGAGTTTTGAGAGAAGAGGTCCCTCCCTGAGCCCTGAGCCTTCAGCAGTGGGCACACCACATCTCCTGAGAGCCTCAAAGCTGCCCTGGGAGCTGGGATGTCATAGCCTTCCTACAGACTAGTGAACAGAGACTGGGACTGAGCCTGTTTGTGTCTCCTTCTGCTGAAGCAGCAGAGTTGTCTGACTGCTAAAGTGCATAAGGTGTTGTCTGAGCTGGGCACAGCTTCTTCTCAGGCAAGACCATGAGGAAGAGTGAAGTAGGGCCCCTTCTAGGTCAGGCAACCCATGAGTGGCTGAGTAGTCCCTCATGGCTTACAGTCTCTCCATCTGTCATCAGAGAGGATGGGTTGGGAGGTCCCTCAGCCTCTGCCCAAGTTCCCCCTTCTCTGGTGCCCAGAACCCTACTCAGGTCCAGGCCCCCTGGTGGGACCTCAAGATAGTCCAGGAAGAGGGAATGAGGATGGCTGGTAAGACATTAGGGGACACTTTCTGAGGGACTCTGTCTACAGTTAAAGGGAGACTGGTCATCTTTGAAAAGAGGAGGAAGGTGAGTGGCTGTGGCACTCACCATGGGGATGTGTGTGTCGGAAATGAGAGACCCACCTCGGCAGGACACTCCCTGGTTCCATCCTCCTTCCTTTAAATTTATGGGGATAGCCTGAGTCAAAGAGACCAGGGAGATCTGTCACAAGGGAGAGTGAGGGTATGGGGGTGACATCAAGGTCAATTTCCTGTAGGAGGAGCTGTTTGAACCCAATTCTGAGAGGAGGTAGAGATCTGGATGGGAGTGGAGGTGAGGAGGGGTCCCCATGTGAGCAAAGACCCAGCCACCGCCCTGTACTGCCCAGCAAGCCCACCCAGTCCTCATTTGGATCCTATCCTCCCTTATGCCCCCAGGAACACCTGGTGATTGCCAAGATCAACTGCTCCAGTCTGCCTGAACCTATTACAGCATTGTACATGTCCAGCACTGTGATTAGAGCCAGTCACCTCATCAATCTGAGCCCTGGTTTCCATCTCTGTGAAACGGGGTGATGCTGAATGATCTCTCAGTCAGCTAGAACAAATTGGATACTGCTGATTGGCAGCACCCAGAAGATTCCCTGAAGCACAGAGTACAGTCTTGCAGGGTGGGTGGTGGTGGCCATGGCCCTAGGAGAGGCCCTCAAGGTAGGATGGTCCTTCCATCCAGCCACCAGACCACCAAAGCAAGCTCAGTACCAGGAACAGCTCCCACTTCAGTGCCCAACACATGTCATCCCTCTCTTAGCATCAGGGTCACAGGCAACCAGGTCAGTGTGCAGTTGCCTGAGTCCTACAGTTCTAATATGGAGGAAATGGACATAAGCTTTGTCCCAGCATGCCCTGAGGCCAGGGAAAGAACATGACTGTCTGCCATTTCTCCTGGATAGCTCTTGCTCCGACTCTTCCCTTTTTGGTGTCAGCATTCCATCTCTCCACCCACTAAAAGGGCCAAGAAATCCCAGCTCCAGAATAAAGCTTAGAAGTCCCTCAGATCTATAAACAGGTCACAACTCCTGCTTATTTCACTGTCCCTAAAGTCCCATGATTTGACCTCCCTGTAACTCCAGGAGATCTCAGGTGTCAGCTCAACCTCTAGCCACACTTCCTCCTCTTGGCCTCCAGCAGCCATCTCCTCCTCCTCCTCCTAGGTCTCTAGCAGTACCTCCTCTTCCTGGCCTCCAGAAGCATCTCCTCCTCATCCTGGACTTCCACTTTGTCCCTTGCCACCTGGCACCCCCACATGCACTCCTTCTCAGGGGTTTACATCACAACTCCTCATTGCTACTCTATAATCAGTGGGGGGACATTGCTACATCACCCTATCAACCTGGGCAAGAAAAGGAGCAACAAATAGAAGGGCATCCTGGTGAGCTGGGTGGACAGGGCAGCCCCTTGGACACATACCCTTCATCAACCCTCTGTGGTTACCAAAATTACCCTTGTGGCTTCCACAAAAAGCCAGTTCTTGGCTCTTGGGCCAGCATGCCTACCCCTTGGAAGAGGCAGGGGGCCACCATAGCTCCCCACCATACAAAGGAGGACACAAGGCAGGCAGCCTCAGTCTGGCTGATCCTCAGGCAGGATGCTTTGCCTGTGTGGTCTGATCCAAATGCTCTCTCCAGTATGTTCATCTGACTACACTACTCTACTATTCTCCACTCTGAGCCCACCAAGCCCTGACCCACCTGAGAGCCACCCCTGCCTGCACTATTCTTCCCTATAATCAACACACACACTTGAACTCACTTAAAAGGCTGGGCTCAAAGGACACCTACATGGAGTACTTCTGCAAAGCATGGTTTTTGTGGCCAGATTGGCCTGGACTCAAACCCTTATCTGGGCCAAAACCCACAGATGGGCCATGTGACAGGCAAGACCATGTCATCATTGCTCAGTGGCTCAGTTTCCTTGAATGCAAAATTGGGTCAGAGACTCTGAGCTCATTAGTCAGTTAGGGATTAGAGCAGAGGAGATGAAGACACATAAAGACCTTGAACCTCAGGAAGCCTACCTGACAAACTAAGCACAGCCCATGGGTGAGGCCTCTGACCATCAGCAGGAATGGTAGGAATGGGTGTGCCATTGACTCTGAGTCCCAAGTTTGTGCCTGGGCTTGGTCACCTTGAGGTGTTGGTGCTGGTTGCTTGTCCATAAAATGGGATGACTCACTGAGTCCCAGGGAGCCTCCCTAATGACAGTAATTGTTCCCCAACACTCACTCAGCCCTGGTAGTGGGGCCCACTTCCCTGGGCTCCCTCACATTCACTCACACAACACCTGCAGACAGGCTAGACAACCAGTTCAGGGATCTTGTCAGCAAACACAGGGGTAGGAGGTGGAAGAGGAAGAGGAGGGGGCTGCCTTTCCTTCTCCTTTGCCCAGATTCACCTGCCTGGCTCCAGATCCCCCTGCTACTGGCTGTTATCTGTGGGTAGCATCTGGAGATCTTGGCAGTGGGGGAGGTAGCAAGTTACCAGGTAGCCATCCCACCCCTACCTCTTCAACCCCCCTATTCAAGGCTCCCCATGTCCACCAAGGCCAGCACCAGAATGGCACCTCCCTGGCTGTGTTCTAGGTGACCTCAAGTTCCAAGGAATGTGGGATGCACAGGGAGGGCTGGTGGCATATGGTGGTTGATGGTTCCTGGGAGCAGAGCAGTGGATGCATCCCACATGAGTGCATGGTGAGTCAAGCTCACATGCACCTCCATGTACCCTACAGTGACCACCAGGCATAACTGCCCTGTGCACATAGTCCACCTTGTTGACCTATGTAGCAATTGGCCATGGGTGCATGCACTTCCAGATCCTGCAGCAGGAGCAGTGCTCTGGAGCCCACCGCTCACACTTGCTTGGTACCTGGGTGGAGCTTGGACTTGCCAAAGGCTCTCCCCACCCACTCTGACCTGAGCACCAGAACATGAGTGGAACCTAGCAGCAAGGCAGGAACATTGAGCAGTGTGGCACTGTGCTAATGATGCAGCTGCAAGGTGCAATGAGCTCCAACCCTGGGGGTGGGTATGGAGAGTGGAAGCCCTGCCTAGAGCCCAGCAGCAGGTCACCAGTTGTGAGCAGTGAAGATTGCCCTGGGCAGGGGAGGAGAGGCCAAGCCTGAGGCTGAGGGTAGTTTCCTAGATGAGAGTCTGTCCTGCATTGCCTAGGATGGGGATGATAGGGTACCAGCCACACGCTAACACCCCAACCCTATGGAGGCAAGCTGGTGTGGCATCTCTGAGAGCACACTTACACACTTCCATGTCCAACTCCTTAGCATAAAATTTGGAAACTGAGACCCAGAGGGAGGGATTGGCCCAGGGCTCAGGGATGGGCAGTGTCCAGAAGATAAGGTAGGATTACAGCCTCCAAGCCAGGGCTCAATGTCCTGCCATAAGTTTCCTAATAGGCAGAAAACTTCAGAGTTGTCTTAGGGCCAGAAGCCAAGGGCAGCCTCAGAGCACTTACCTGGTAGATTGCAGTCTGGAAGATTCCTGGGCCAGGGCTTCTCCTAGAAGCAGGTGGTTCTTTTCCTCCTCCCCCAGCTCCAGCTCACAGGGAACCTTCAGGAATTTTAGTTGGAAAGTGAGGGATGAACTCAAGGGTTGCAGTTTCCTTGGGATCAGTGCTTTGGGTAACTTGTTGCTGATCTCACCCTGCTCAACTGAAGGAGGGCATCAGGCCTGCTTTCAACAACTTTTTCAATTAGATCTTTGATTTTCTCTTTCTCTTCTTTTATAATATAGGTGTTTAGGGCTATAAACTCTTTATCCCAAAAGTTTTGGTAAGTTGTGTTCTCATTTTCATTCATATCAATATATTTACTAATTTCACTTAAAATTTCTTCTTTGGCCTACTGATTATTTAGGAGTGTGTTGTTCAGCCTCCACACATTTGCAAATTTACCTCTTTCCTATCTATTATTGATTTCCAGTTTCATTACATTATGATCTGTGAAGGTGCTTTGTATAATTTCAGTCTTTTTATATTTATTGAGAGCTGCATTGTGACCCAACGTGGTCTATCCTGGAGAAAGATCCATGAGCACTTGAGAAGAATGTGTAACCTGCTGAGTTTCGGTGCAACATTCTGCACATGTCTGTTAGGTCTATCTTGTTTATCATATTGTTCAAGTTATGTTTCCTTGTTGATTTTCTATCTATTCCAGCTAATGATGTGAGTCTCCAACTATTATTGTAGAGATGTCTATTTTTCCCTTCAGTTTTGCCAGTTTGCCTCATTTTGGGGCACCCTGGTTAGGTGCAGATATTTATGACTGTTATTTCTTCCTGGTGTATTGTCTCTTTTATTAATATATAATGGCCTTCTGTATCTCTTATAACTTTTTGGCATTTAAAGTCTTTTTTGTTCCATATTAGTATAGCTACTCCTGCTTTTTTGTTGTTGTTGTTACTGTTTGCATGTAGTATCTTTTTCCAAACTTTTACTTTCAGCTGGTTTGGATCACTGGGTCTATGGTGAGTCTCTTGTAGGCAGCATATAGATGGCTCATGTTTTGTTTTGTTTTTATCCATTCTGTCAGCCTATATCTTTCTTTAATTTTTAAAAAACAAATCAATTTTATCAATATATATCAATAAAGCATAAATCCATCCAAAGAGTATTAGTGTAGTCACATATTTGTGCATTCATCACTCCAATCATTCCCAGAGCACTTACATTATTCCAATAAAAATAAGCAAAAATCAAACAAATGAACAAACAAAAGTCATCACCTCTCACTCTCTCTAAGCTTAGCCTCCCCTACATAGCTATTCTTTTTTCTTCTCTCTAGCATATTTGTATTTATAAAAAACAGTCTTATATATGAAATATCACTGATATTCATGTTTTACATGAGGTGGTACTGTCACATACAGTCCCATGGTACAGCTTTTAGCTTTCCTTCTGGTAATATCTTTCAATCACTGTCATTCCCATGCAATAGCACTTCTAGTTACAAACACCATGATATGCTTGAACCATTTCTATTCATTTCTAATGATTTACAAACAATCTTTTTACCAATTCTGCACAGATTAACCTTCAGCTTTCCATTCTCTAACCTTATTCTATTTTCTGGTGACCTGTATTCTAATTATTAACTCCATGAGTTTACACAATATGTTTAGATCATAATAGCACAATCATGCACTATTTGTCCTTTAGTGTCTCGCTTGTTTCACTCAACATAGTGTCTTCCAGGTTCATCCATTTTGTCATATGTTTCAGGACTTCATTTCTTCTTACTGCTGCATAATATGTATATACACCACAATTTGTTTATCCATTCATCAGTTGATGGAAACCTAGGCTGTTTCCAAGTTTTGGCAATTGTGAATAATGCCACTATGAACATCAGTGTGCAGATGTCTTCATGTCTCTGCACTCAGTTCTTCTGGATATATAACTAGTAATGGTATTGCTGGGTCCCATGGCAGGACCTCCACAGTGGCTGTACCATTCTACAATTCCACCAACAGTGAATAAGTGTTCCTATCTCTCCACATTCTCACCAACATTTACAGTTTTCCAACTTTTTAATAGAGGCCAGTCTAATAGATGGGAAATGATATCTCATTGCAGTTTGCTTTGAAATTCCCTAATCGCTAGTGATGTTGAACATTTTTTTTCATGTGTTTCTTCACCATTTGTATTTCTTCTTTGGACAACTGTCTTTTCAAATCTTCTGCCCATTTTTTAATTGGAGACTTTGACTTTTTTATTGTTGAGTTGTATGGTCTCTTTGTATATCATGGATATTAAATCATAATTGGATATGTTATTGCCAAATATTTTCTCCCATTGAGTTGTCTGCCTTTTCACCCTTTTGACAAAGTCTTTTGAGGTGCAAAAGTGTTTGATTTTAAGGAGCTCATATTTATCTATTTTTTCTTTTGTTGCTCATGCTTTGGGTGTAAGGTTTAATAAACTACCGCCTATCATAAGATCTTGCAGATGTTTTCTTATGTTTAGGAGTTTTATGGTTGTCACTTTTATATTTAGGTCCTTGATCCATTTTGAGTTAATTTTTGTATAAGGTGAGAGATAAGGGTCTTCTTTCTTTCTTTTGGATATGGATATTCAGTTCTCCCAGGACATGTATTGAATAGACTGTTCTGGCCCAGCTGGGAGGGCTTGGCCACCTTGTCAAAAATTATTTGACTGTAGATGTGAGGGTCTATTTCTGAGTTCTCCATTTGGTTCCATTGGCCCCAATGTGTCTGTCTTTATGCCAGGCCCATGCTGCTTTTACCACTATAGCTAAGTAATATGTTTCAAAATCTGGAAGTAAGAGACCTCCACCTTTGTTCTTTCTAAAGATCTTTTTGACTATTTGGGGCACCTTACCCTTACAATTAAATTTGAAAAATAGTTTTTCAACTTCTGCAAAAAAAAGGCTGTTGGGATTTTTATTGGGATTGCGTTGAATCTGTAAACCACTTTGGGTAGAATTGACATCTTAATGATATTTAGTCTTTCAATCCATGAACATGGAATGTCCTTCCATTTATTTAAGTCTTCTTCAGTTTATTTAGCAATTTTTGCAGTTTTCTGAATAAAGATCTTTTACATCCTTGGTTAAGTTTATTCCTAAATATTTGATTGTTTTAGTTGCTACTGTAAATAGAATATTTTTTTCTGATTTCCTCCTATTGCACATCAGTAGTGTATAGAAACACTATTGATTTTTGCGTTAATACCTTGTATCTTGCCACTTTGCTGAACTCACTTATTTGTTGTGGATTTTTCAGGAGATTCTAGACATAGGATCTTATCAGTGAATAGGGAAAGATTTACTTTTTCTTTTCCTATTTGGGTGCATTTTATTCCTTTATCTAGTCTAATTGCTCTACCTCTACCACAATATTGAATAATAATGGTGTTAGTGGGCATCCTTGCTTTGTTCCTGATCTCAGCAGGACAGCTTTCAGTCTTTCACCATTGAATACTACACTTGCTGTAGGTTTTTCATATATTCACTTTACCATATTGAGAAAGCTTCCTCCTATTCCTATTTTTTGGAGGGTTTCTATCAAGAAAGGGTGCTGTGTTTTGTCAAATGTCTTTTTTACATCAAATGATAGGATCATGTGATTTTTCCTCCTCAATTTATCAGTGTGGTTTATTACACTAATTGTAATTGTAATAGTGTAAAGGTTGAACCACCCTTGCATACCTAGGTTAAAACCCACTTGATCGCGGTGTATAATTCTTTTACTGTGCTTTTGGATTTCTGTTTGCAAATATTTTGTTGAGGATTTTTGCATCTATATTCATTAGAGATTTTGGTCTGTAATTTTCTTTTTTTAAAAGTATCTTTATCTGGTTTTGGTGTTAGGTTGATGTTGGCTTCATAGAATGTGTTTGCTAGCATTCTTTCTTGTTCAATTTTTTGGAAGAGCTTGAGCAAGATTCGTATTAGACCGTCTTTGAATGATTGGTAAAATTCACCTCTGAAGCCATCTGGTCCTGGGCTTTTCATCTTTAGGAGATTTTTTGATGACTGTTTCAATCTCTTCATTTGCGATTGGTTTGCTGAGGTCTTCTATTTCTTCTAGGGTTAGAGTAAGTGATTTCTGTGTTTCTAGGAATTTGTTCATCTCCTTTACATTGTCTAGTTTTTTGGCATACAGTTGTTCATAGTATCCTCTTTTGATCTCTCTTATTTCTTCAGGGTCAGTGGTAATGTCCCCCTTCTCATTTCTGATTTTATTTATTAACATCTTTTTTTTTTCTTTGTCAGTCTAGCTAAGGGTTTGTCAACTTTGTTGATCTTCTCAAGGAACCAACTTTTCATTTTGATTACCTCTATATTTTTTGGTTCTCAACTTCATTTAATTCTCCTCTGATCTTCACAATTTCTTTCCTTTGGCTTGATTTGGGATTAGTTTGTTGTTCTTTTTCTAATTCTTCCAAGTGTGCAGTTAGATCATCAATTTTAGCTCTTTGATCTTTTTAAATGTAAGCACTGAGGGCTATAAATTTCCCTCTCAGCACTGCCT
>JAQZBX010009130.1:9982-46786 GCA_029593785.1 Cabassous unicinctus
TTTTTTTTTTTTTTTAAAGATTTATTTATTTTATTTAATTTATCCCCCCCTTGCTGCTTGTGCTGCTGTGTCCATTCGCTGCATGTCTTCTCTGTGTCTGCTTATCTCCCCCTTGCTGTGAGGTCTTGCCGCATCAGCCCACGGCGCCGCGCGAGCCAGCCTGCCCTCACAAGGAGGCGCCGGGAAGTGAACCCCGGGCCTCTCATATGGTAAACGGGTGCTGTATCCATTGTGCCACACCCGCTTCCTGCCATGAGGTTGCTGCATCAGCCCACCGCACCACTCAGGCCGGCGTGCCCTCACAAGGAGGCCTCGGGTCGCGAACCCGGGCCTCCCATATGGTAAACGGGGCCTCTATCCACTGAGCCACACCCGCTTCCCATAATAACATCTTGATATTATTCCTATGTCATCATCTATGTATATGATGACCTTTACTGGTACTTCTGATTGACCTTCCACTCACCCCTTTAATGTCTTGTGAATTGCTTCTGAGGGAGGTGGAGGCTGATCCTTTCCAGGGTGTCCTTGCTTGTCCTGGGGAATAGAAAGTTCTGGCCCAGTGACAGTCGTCCTGAGCTCAGATCTGATACCTGCCCTCTTATATCAGCAGTCAGGGACTAGAGCCATAAACTGAAATGATAAATGGGCATGCTACAGGAATGGGGGAAACAAAAAGCCAAGTATCTCATTGGACTCCTGTCTCCCTCAGTCATGCTTTGTTCTTTTGGAAGCTGAGGCTGGGCTCTAAAAGAAAAGATGGGATGGGATAGTTAATAGAGGATCCTAATAGGCACTGGATGGAAGAGACCTTAGAGCAGGGGTTCTTAACTAGGGGTCCATGAAGTTGACTTGAAATTCAAAAGACCATTATTCTTGTGGGGATGTGTTGGTGTGAGTGTGATATATTTATTAAATAATACACAGCAGGGAAGCGGGTGTGGCTCAATGGATAGAGCTCCCGTTTACCATATGGGAGGCCCCGGGTTCGCTTGCCGGGGCCTCCTTGTGAGGGCAGGCCGGCCGGCCCGTGCGGCGCAGTGGGCTGATGCAGCAAGACCTTACAGCAGGAAGCGGGTGTGGCTCAATTGATAGAGCCCCCGTTTACCATGCGGGAGGCCCTGGGTTCGCTTCCCGGGGCCTCCTTGTGAGAGCAGGCTGGCTGCGCGGCGCGGTGGGCTGATGCAGCAGGACCTCACAGCAAGGGGGAGATAAGCCGACACGGAAGAAACACACAGCGAATGGACACAGTAAAACACAAGCAGCAAGGGGGGGATAAATAAATAAATAAATAAATCTTTAAATAATATACAGTATAGTGTGGTCTTAATTAGGGGTCCATGGTTCTATTAGTCAGTCAAAGTGGTGCTGATGCAAAGAACCAGAAATCTGTTGGCTTTTATAAAGGGTATTTATTTGGGATAGAAGCTTACAGTTACAAGGCCCTAAGGAGTCCAACTCAAGGTACCATAAGAGGTACTTTCTCACCCAAAGTCTGTTGCCACACCTTGACACAATATGGTGGGCGACATCTGTGAGGGTTCAGCCTTCCTCTTTCGTCTTAAAGCTCCATGGGTCCAGCTTCTCCCGATCTCAGCTGTAGGCTGGCATAGGGTTCGTCTCTCTTACCAGGGCTTGTTTCTTTCTGGGTCAGCTGCTCTGTTCTCTTCACAAGGTCAACTGTAAACTATCAGGAAAATGGCTCAACTCTCTTCCCAAGGCCGCAGGATCCTTTTCCGTGTCTATGGAGGTTTCTCTCTTTTCTCGCATATCTGCTTCCTCTGTGTTCTTGATTGAGCCCATTTATATAACCCACCAAGGGGTAGGAACTCAACCCAGCACACCCTAATGACATGATCGAATCAAAGCCCTAATCTTAACATAATTTAACCAAAGTCATCTCAGCTGAATCTAATACAATCAAAGGGTATCACACCCAGAGGAACAGACCAGTTTACAAACATAATCTCTCTTTTTGGAATTCATAAATAATATCAAACTGCCCCAATGTTTTTCACCTGACTGGCAAAGGGGGTTGTGGAATAAAAAAGTTTAAGAACCCCTGCCTAAGAGCAAGTATCTCTGCTTTACAAATGTCACAGTGGTACCCTTGAGAACAAGCTGGGCATGTCTTTAGGAATAGAAGAATAGAGAGAGGAGGGATCGGTGGGGAAGGGAGGCAGAGAGGCTGAGAATGTCTCCATAAGGATTGGGAGTTTCTTTGCAGGTAAAGGAATACTAATACAACCAAACTGAAACACTTGATAAATTGACTTAAAAGAAATAACTATTACTTTGCAGTTTTACTTTAAATGGAACATGTTCCATAACCATGGTAAAATTTATTTAGATCAAGTCAGTGTAAATAACGTTTTAAATGTTATTTAATCTCTTCACTCCCATAAGACTATTTATCAGGAAAGATAAAATTTGTGATTATAAAAACGCATTGACTAGTTTATTTTATGAAAGCAGGTTGAAGCATGATGTCTTATTAAACTCAAAAAGAGCCTCCTTCACCATAGCAGGACCAACAGCTCTCGAGTGGGTAAACTCCCACGTCCACTTTATCACTCTGTCACTTAGAGGTGCATACACAGCATTGCTTCTGACTGCTTTTGTTTTCCTAGTTTGTTCTTTGCATTTAATTTTGGTAATGATCTTCTTAGACACATGAAGTATCAAAACTCTGATACAAGTTGTATTGCATTGACTTAAAATATTACTTGTTTATATAAAAATCCAAATTAAAACAAAACAAAAATGAATTAACAGGCACTTTTCTCAGGAAAAAAAAAAACTGTGAGGGGGTGGGGGCGGGGGCGTGCAGGAAACCTGGCAGCAAACTCCACAACCTAAAATAAAGTTGTAGGAGGTCTGAGGCAAAGACAAATGAGGGATTTAAAGCAATGTGGAGGAAAATACCTGACACGTAACGAGCTTCCTTTGAGACAATATTTCAGTGCAGCACAGGTCTAGAAACGCTGCTGCTTTTGGAAAACACTGCCTACTCCACTTCTCCTACTGTTTTTTAGCGGGTCTTGGAAGAATTAGCATATTGTGGCAAAAAGACAGTCACTCAGTCAATCAGCAAGTGTTTACTGAGCAGCTGCATCTAAAGAACTCAGACAGAGAAAGGGAACTAGGGAAGGGATAACTGACTCAGTTCCTGTAGCTGTGGAAACAAGACTTTAATGGGGAAGTTAGACAACCATGTGTGAAATATTAAAAAATGCATTCATTGCTCCTGTTTGATAATTTGCCAAGCGTTTTAAGTTTTTCTAAGGATGCGTCTGAGTGTTTCAGGCTGAGCCACGTTTAGAATTGAGGAATTCCATATCAAGAAAAGGGAGATCTATACTTCAATATATTCACTGTTCTATATTGTTAGGAACAAAGGATAAAATATAAAAATAGAAAATCACAAAGACATACCTGATCTGAAATACAAAGTAAAATCTCTCTGAACCAGAAATGGAACAAAAATCCAACACTGCTAAGGGTGATAAGTTCCAGCTTGCTGGCCTCCAGTGGTGGAAGCACCTGGTGGGACCAAGCATTTTTCACATAGTTTTAGGCCAGAGGCAGGTGCAAAAAACCATTGCACCCCTGCATTCCACTGCAGTAGGGCAGAATAGCCTCCCCAAAATGCCTGCATCCTATCCCCTAGCACCTGAGAATATGTTGCCTTCCATCACAAAGGGGAATGAAGGTTGCAAACTGAATTAAGGTTGCTATCACCTCACCTTAAAATAGGAGATTATCTGGTTGGGTCCAAAAGTAATCACAAAATTCCTTAAATGTTACATAAAGACATAAAAGAGGAACACAAATCAGGTCAGAGTGATGCAATATGAGCAAGACCTGGCAGGCCATTGCTGGCTTTGCATATGGAAGAGGCCACAAACCAAGGGATAAGGGAAGCCTCTAGAAGCTGGAAAAAAGCAAAGAAAGGGATTCCCCCCTAGATCCCCCCTCCAGAAAGAAGTGCAGAGTTGCTGATACCTTGATTTTAGCCTGATGAGACCTGTGCCATACTTCTGACCTCCAGAATTTTAAGATAATAAATGTATGTAGCTTTAAGCACTAAGTTGGTGGTAAGTTGGTACGGCAGTAATAAGAAATGCATACACCCAGCACTTGTGAAAGAAGGTTGAACACATAGATCTGCAAGTGGATACCAGCTAGGACGGGGCTCCTGGCAAGCGGCTATCACAAGGAGGAGAGAACACTTGTGCCAATTGAGCAAGGACACTCACCAGCTCAGGATGAATTTGCCATAAACCCATCATTTTCTGAAGTAATAATTCCACGTTAAAAGACCTGGATTTAGAAAGTGGGCCTGAGGACCTGATGAAGTCAACTGCAAAAATGAAAGTCAGGGAGAATAAAGAGCTCAGAGGAGAAGGAATGCCAGGGAACGCAAAATCCAAAACGGAACAAAAATTCCTGCACTGAATAATATGCTCCCAAACCCAGATCCTGAAGCCATGTGAAGAAACCTAATGCTAGGAAAGATAACCAGCACTCCAGATGGGAATTCGCTGCTGGTAACATTTGTTTTTATAAAACTAGTGGACGAAGACTTTAAAATAAGTATTATACCAAAACAGTACAATGTGATAAAAACATTTTTTAATAAAGAAAAAAATACCGAAACCCAAGGAAGAAGAATAAATTAATATAGTCATTAATATGAAAAATTTAATACACACAATGAACTCAAGAATAATCAAAGTTGAAAAGTAACTCTAGGAAAATAGTGCTAAGGAAACTGTCTGCAACACAGGAAGGTAGCACAAGAAGACACAATCCCTTAAGCATAAATCAACCCCTATTGGTAAGTGTGTGTGTGTGTGTGTGTGTGTGTGTGCATGTTCTCTATTCGCTATTTTAAATTTTGCAACAGCAAAGATGGCATGAAACTGCTGATTTCCTCAATAGCTCACATCTTCCTTCTATAAGAACATATGGTTTACTGACAAGAAGGCATTGGAGTTAGGGTGCTGTAGTCATGAGAGTCCCTAAACTCGAAGATTCCTAAGCTTCCAAAGGAGTGCCTGGAATTTTGAAAATTAAAAGCTAGGAAAGGCACTTATTTCCTGCCTTCCCGCTGTACATCCCTGCCCTGAGGCCGTGACCCAGGAGTACCCTAACTCCTGACCAGATGGGAGGTGTGGGGCAGCTAGAAGTGAGGAAAGGAAAGACCATGGCAATTGGGTACCCCAGGGGAGAAAATAGCATGCCAGAACCAGTGTCCGGCCACATTAGCACTGGGAGTATAGAGATGCAATCATTTAAAAGTTACATTTTTTTTCCAGACAGCCAATTATGCCATGGCCTCCCTTGAAAACTAATAAACAAGGGATCTTGAAAAGAATTTTGCTCGTTGGGTTCTGCAAACTAATAAGGCAGCAGTGCCAACAGCATACCCAGTGTCCTAATATGCTTCGCAGGGACACATCTTGGACACACTCAGATAAATAATGTTTCTAATTCTGGCTCTGCCACCGGATAATTTTGTTTCCTTGGATTAATGATGCCACATCTAAAAATGTTAGGACTAGATCGTATGTTCCCTCACATTTCGTTTGGTTCTATAATTTTTATTATTCTGTTTTCACAGTGATATTAAAGTATTCTAAATCCTTGAAACCTTCTTATGTGTGATTTATTACAGTGCAGATAGAAAAAGAAGGATATAGCAGAATTCTTCAAATAAACTGCAATTAAAATAAGGGATTATTAATGTTGTCCCCATACCATACAATATATTCTTAGACAAGACAGAGAAAATAAAAGTTTTCAATTGCTATTAATGATTGGGTACTATACACCTGCAAGAGATTTTTTTTATAACTGCAGAAATATAAGCTTTATATTAGAAACTACGTCAAGGAATAGGAAAGATGGTTTTAGTTTGGGTTAAGTTTTAAATATTCTTCCATTGTTTCTCCTTACTCAATATATATTGAAAGCAGATTCATCTAATTCACTTTAAGAACCTTGTAATGGATTTGAAGGGCCAAACCCATGTCTCCCAGGCACTGAATGAAAAATAAAGCATGAATGCTTTTCTGTCAGTGAAGCTGAGGCCTGAAATAAAACTGTGACTCACTGTGATGACTGAGTGCGTGCCCAGTGCCAAGGGCATGTGGACTCCAGAGAAGGCATGTGGCTAGGCACAGAGCGCACAGCAGTAAAAACCAGGAAAGTTTCTCCACGGTTTCATGATAACGAGAAGTAACAAATACAAGAAAACCAAGAACAAATTTGGTTAGTATTAAAGTTAAATACACTGTAATTACTGACTAAATGATGGGCATACAGATTTTTTGTGTCTAATATTAAGATCAGATCTGCATAAATTCATTGAAATTACATTATAGCCCAAAATATGTGTATTCTCATGATTCATTGTTGCATATACACTCACTCCAAAATAAAGGTTTAAAATAACAATAATCTTTTACGTTGCTCATGAATCTGGTATTGACTGGCATCATCTAGAAAGATCTTCCTTGGGTCCTCTCCATGGCTAAGTACGTGATGGTGTGGGCTGGGCCCTCTCGAAAGCTTCTTCACTCACATGTCTGGTCCCTGGGCTGGCAAGACTTAAACAGCCGGGAGCTGGAATGCCTGAAGCTCTACCTTTATGCGGTCCCTCCAGGTGTCTTTCCCTGGCAGCCTCAAAGTGGCCAGGCTTCTTCCATGGTAGCCAAAGTCTCCCTGAGTGACTGTCCCAAGAGAAACTCTTAGAAGCTGTGCAGCCTTTTCTAGCCTAGTCTGGAAAGTCATGGAGTAACACTTCTTCCTGATTGTATTTATGGCAACAATCAAAAGGTCCAACCACATTCAAGGGAAGAGAGATCTCCCCTTTTGATAGGAGTATGGCAAAGTTCTGGAAGAGTACGTGGGTCAAAAATTACTGTTGCAACCATTTTGGGGAAATAAAATCTGCCAAAAGCTTGTTTGTATAAAGAGACCCCAGTTATTTTAAGAAATCATTTCTGTTTTGTTGGGAGAAAATAAAGACTAGGACATTGTATTTATTTTCTTTTGTTTCCATTACAAATTACTACAAACTTAATGGCTTGAAACAGCACAACTTTATTATCTAACGATTGTGTAGGTCAGGCGTCTGGTATGGGTCTCCCTGGACTAAAATCAGGGTGTTGGAATGGTTGTGTTCCCTTCTGGAAACTCTAGGGGAGAACCCATTCCCTTGCTCATTCAGGTTGTTGGCAGAATCCAATTCCTTGTAGTTGTAGGACTGAGGTCCCCATTTCCTTTCTAGCTGCCAGCTGAGGTCTGTTCCCAGGACCTAGCAGCTCCCCACGTTCCTTGGCCTATGTTCCCCGACCTCCAAGCCAGCAGTGGCGCATCAAGTTGCTGTCACACCTCATCTTACCTGTCTTCCTTCTGTCTCATCTCCCTTACTGGTCCTAGGTGGAGAAAATTGTTGGCTTGTAAGCACTCATGTGATTAGATTGGACCCACCAGAATAATCCAGGGTACTTTTCCTACCTCAAAGTCTGTAATTTTAACCACATCTGCAAAGCCCCATTTGCCATGTAAGGTTTAGTATTCTGGGGATTAGTACTTGGGCATGTTGGAGGAGCTGTCATTTTTCTTATCATAGGTATGATATGATTGTTTAAAGTGAAAACAAGGCAATGAAGTTAAAGAACTTGATGTGTTTTTTTTATAGCAGTTTTATTGAGATATATTCACACACCATTCTTTCAACCAAAGTGTACAATCAATGGCTCACAGTATAATCACAGAGTTGTTGTGCATTCATCACCACAATCAATTTTAGAACATTTTCATTACACCACAAAGAAAAGCTTCATACACCTTCTACACCCCTATTCTTGTTACTTAGCATTGATGTGGTAACTTTGATGAAAGAATCTTAAAACACACAGTTAACAATGTTAACTATAGCCCATAGTTTGCGTTCGGTGTATTTTTCCCATGGACCGCCCTATTATTAACACCTTGTAATAGTAACATACATTTGTTATAGTTCATGAAAGAGTATTCTTATATTTGTACTATTGACCACAGGTGTCATCCGCAACAGGGTTCACTGTGTTATACACGCCCATGTTTTATCCTCTAGCTTTTCATGTAGTAACATATATCATCCTAAATTTCCCTTTTCACCCTCATTCACATGCAAAATTCAGAGCTGTTAATTTCACACACACTAATGTACTACAATCATCCCTATCCATTTCCAAACATTACAATCAACTAATTAAAAATTCTGCACAAATTGAGCATCAGCCCCCAGCCCCCATTTTCTATCCACATTCTATCTCCCGGTAACTTAAATTCTAGATTTTAACCCCACGAGTTTGCACATTATAATAACTTCATATTAGTGAGACCATACAGTATTTCATTTTATATGAGCTCAAGGAGCTTTGTTGTGGATATTTCAGGATTTTCTGCACTTAGGATCATGTTATCTGAAAATCGGGAAAGTTTTACTTCTTCCTTTCCAATTTGAATGTCTTTTATTTATTTTTCTTGCCTAACTGCTCTGGCTAGAGCTTCTATTACAATGTTGAATAACAGTGGTAACAGTGGGCAACCTTCTCTTGCTCCAGATCTTAGAGGGAAAGTTTTCAGCCTTTCATATTGAATACAATGTTAGCTGAGGGTTTTTCATATATGCCCTTTATCGTGTTGAGGAAGTTTCTATCTATTCCTATCTTTCAAAGTGCTTTTACCAAGAAAAGATGCTGGATTTTGTCAAATGCCTTTTCTGTGTCAATCAAGATGATCATGTGTTTTTTCCCCTTCAAAGTGTTAATATGATATATTACATCAATTGATTTCCTTGTGTTGAACTTACCTTGTATGCCTCAGATAAAACTCACTTGACCATGATGTATAATTCTTTTAATGTGTTGTTGGATTTGATATGGAAGTATTTTGTTGAGGATTTTTGCATTATATTCATTAGAGAAATTGGTCTTTTAGTGTCTTTATCTGTCTTTGAAATTAGGATGATGTTGCCATCATAGAATGAATTTGGTAGTGTTCACTCCAGTTCAATGTTTTTGAATAGTTAGACCAGGGTTGGCATTAATTCTTCTTGGAATGATTGGTAGAATTCACCAGTGAAGCCTTCTGGTCCTTGGGAGGTTTTGGACGACTAATTCAATATCTTTACATATAATTGGTCCGTTGAGGTCTTCTATTTTTTCTAGAGTCAGTGTAGGTATTCATGTGTTTCTAGGAATTTATCCATTTCATCTAAGTTGTCTAATTTGTTGGCATACAATTGTTCATAGAATCCTCTTATGATTCTTTTTATTTCTGTGGGGTCAGTAGTAATGTCCTCTTTATTTCTGATTTTATTTATTCGCATCTTCTCTCTTTTTCTTTGTCATTCTATCTAAGTGTTGGTCAATTTTATTGACCTTTTCAAAGAACCAAATTTTGATTTTGTTAGTTCACTATTTTTTTTAGTTCTCAATTCCATTTATTTCTGCTCTAATCTTTGTTATTTCTTTCCTTCTGCTTGCTTTGGGATTAGTTTGCTGTTCTTTTTCTAATTCCTCCAGGTGTGCAATTAGGTCTTTGATTTTAACTCTTCTTTTTTTTATGTAGGCATTTGGGATGTAAATTTCCCTTTGAGCACTAATTTCACTGCATCCCATAAGTGTTGATATGCTGTTCTCACTTTCATTCATCTCGAGATATTTACTAATTTTACTTGCAATTTCTTCTTTGACCCACTTACTATTTGAGAGTGTGTTGTTTAACCTCCATTTATCTGTGAATTTTCCAATTCTCTGCCTGTTATTGATTTCCAGCTTCATTCCATTATGGTCAAAGAAAATGCTTTGTATAATTTCAATTTTTATAAATTTATTGAGACTTGTTTTGTCACCCAACAAGTCTATCCTGAAGAATGATCCATGAGCACTTGAGGGGAATGTATACCCTGCTTAGGTGTTCTATATATCTCTATTCGGTTTAGTTCATTTATAGTGTTCTTCATGTTCTCTGTTTCTTTATTGATCTTCTGTCTAGATATTCTATCTATTGATATGAGTAGTTCATTGACGTCTTCAACTATTATTGTATAGACATCTATTTCTCCCTTCAGTTTTACCAGTATTTGCCTCACATTTTGGGGACACCCTAGTTAGGTGCATAAATATTTATGATATTTCTTCTTGGTGGAGTTCCCCTTTTATTAATATATAGTGTCCTTCTTTGTCTCATAACAGCTTGCATTTAAAGCACATTTTGTTTGATATTAGTATAGCCATCCCATTTCTTTTTTTTTTTTTTACTGTTCATGTGAAATGTCTTTTTCCTTCCTTGCATTTTCAACCTATTTATATCCTTGAGTCTAAGGAGAGTGTCTTATAGACAGCATGTAGATCCATTTTTCCAAGTTAGGTCTTTTGATTGGGGAGTTTATCCATTAACATTCCATTTTATTATTGTAATAGCAGTCCTTACTTCAACCATTTTATCCTTTGGTTTTTATATGTCATAGCTTAATTTTGTATCTCTTTCTATCCTTCTAGTTACTCTTACTGATAATCTTCATTTCTACACTCTCCTCCAGGCCTCTCTCGTGTCTTTTCCTTTTAGCCTGCAGAACTCCCTTTAATATTCCTTGTAGGCAAGTCTCTTGATGATGAACTCTCTCAGTTTCTGCTTATCTGACTATTTTAAATTGTCCCTAACTTTGAAGGACAATTTGCCAGATAAATAATTCGTGGTTGACAGGTTTTCTCTTTCAGTACCTATATTAAATATAGCATAACACTGCCTTCTCACTTTCATGGTTTCTGATGAGAAATTGGCACTTAATCTTAGTGCTGTTCCCTCTTTTGTGACAAATCACTTTTCCCTTCTGCTTTCATGGTTCTTTGACATTTGACATTATGATTAGAATGTGTCTTGGAGTAGGTCTATTAGGATTTATTCTGTTTGGAGTATGTTGCTCTTCTTGGATATGTATAGTTATGTCTTTCATAAGAGTTGAAAAATTTTTGGTCTTTATTTCTTCAAATAATCATTCTGCCCCTTTTCTCTTCTCTTCTACTTCTGGGACACCCATGACAAATACAATTGCATGCTTCATGCTGTCATTCAATTCCCTGAGACCCTGCTCATTCTTTTCTATATCTGTTCTTCTGTCTATAAGATTTTGAATGTTCTATCTTCTAGTTCTCTGATTCTTTCTTCTGGCTGTTCAAATCTGCTCTCACATGCCTCTAGTGTATTTTTAATCTCTTCTATTGTGCCGTTCCTTTCCATAACTTCTTTTATGCTTCTTTTCATACTTTCAAATTTGTTTTTATGCCCATCCAGGGTCTTCTTAATATCCTTTATCTCTTTAGTCATATTTTCCTTCATCTCCTTGAATTAATTTAGGAGATTTGTTTGAACATTTTTGATTAGTTGCTCCAAATTGTGTCTCATTTGACTTTTTACTTTGTTCCTTTAACTGGGCCGTATCATCTTGTTTCTTATATGACTTGAATTTTTTTTGCTGATGTTTGGGCATCTGGATATCTTAATGAGTTTTCTCTGAAGGTCAGTTTCTCTCTCTTAGATTTTTTTTTTTACTAATTGGCTTTTGTTTCAGGCTCTTCTTGACACTTGGTTCAACTTATACTAGGCTTATGAATTGCCTGTGTTTAACTGATCAGATTTATTCAACTCTTGTATATCTGATTCTTTTCGTGGGCACGTAATACAATTTTTAAGATTGCTCTGTTTGTGCAATTGTTTCACCTCCAGGAGAAAGCTTCCTTTCTTGTGTTCCTCCTCCAGGAATCTTTATCTGCCTTGTTTGTGTTTGTTTTGCCTGTATAGTTTGTTTTGTTTTGTTTTACTCTCCTTTCATTGCCTCTAGCAGCTTTTGCCTGGAGGGCAAATTCTGAGTGGAGGGTATCCCCAGAGAGAACTTTCCTAAGTCAGAATTTCCCATCCAAAACAGGGCCAGAGACCCATAAAGGGGATGCCTACCAGTTTCAGAGGGACTTGGGGAGGAGTCAGGAAAGATGCCTAAAAGCCTTTTTGCTGACTCCTTGAAGCTGCACTTTCCTGGACTGCCCCACAGATGGAGCTCTTTGGCAAACTGTTCCCAGCAGCCCTAAGGAAGCAGTGTATCTTTAATTCTCCTTCTGCTCTGCCCCTATCAGGGGCAGAGTAGAAACAGTGGCCAGAGCAGTCCCTGTCCTGGTCAAGCTAAAACAGCAGTTTGGAGCTGGGATGGAATTCACTGATAAAAAGCCATGATCAGTGCTTGACCAGGCCTCCAGACCCCAGTTTTTTAGGAGGAAGGCTTTCACATTCTTTCCCATCTGCAGCAGCAGCTGGGGACTGAACCCAAGGCAGTTCACCTCAAGGGTGGGGATGGGCACCCGCTGCTTCAGAACAAGTTGCTCACAGCATTTTACTGCAATTTCTCAGTCTCTTCATCCCACTCTTCCCCAGATGCTGTACAGTGCTCCCCTGGCCTCCAAAGCACAAAACATTGTTTCAGACAATTTCTGTCTGTCTACTAGCTCTTTTTTGGAAGAGTGAGTCCTGTAGCTCCCTACTCCACCATCTTTCCTGGAAGTTCTCAAAGAACTTGATGTTAAAATGCAATGGAGACTTGCTGAAGCAACTTTACATCCATTGAGCACATCTATTTAAACAAGCAATTTCCATTCTCACACCTGGTCAGAGGTACACAATTTAAAAAGTACACGCTCTTAGGTTTATGAGCTTTTGTCAAGGAAGAGAAAGTCCTCCCCAATAATTATATGCAATTATAATAAAGGTTACTTGATTTCTAAGACCAAACACAGCAGTAATAAATTAAAAGTGTCAAATACCAATTAACAGTGAGAAGTGACATCTGACAGCAAAGAAAAAAAAATTTAATTATAAAATATAAATACAATATCTAACACACATACACAAATTCAAATAGCAGTCTAAGGTCATTTGTTATGTGGGCAGACATTGCTACACCACTGAAAATGACTACATGTGCTTGAAAAATAGCTAAGTTATATTCAGAACCTTCTTTTAATGAGTTTATAACACAAAGAAAGATTTTACATCACCACGCAAAATTAATATTCTTTATAAAACATGACTGGGTGCATCTTTGGTGGAGTGGACTTGTTGGCAAATTTGACCTGCCATCTTCACAGCATCCACTCCCACAGTACCTGCTGAGTTGGAAATGGGCCATGAGTCCACACTTAGTGCATACATGCACTTGGACTATGGAATGTATGACCTAGGCTGGGAAAGCTAGCATCTCTCTCCCTGGGGCAATCCTGTGGGCACAGAGAGAATGAAGCAGTCTCTCAAGGAGCCAAGATGGCAGCACTGGCCTAGCTTCTGCCTGCTTCCAGTCCAACTTCCACTCCCTCTAGAGGTCCAGAAGCACTTTCTGCATTTGAGTTTGCTAGTCTCCTTCCAATCCCCTCATTTATTTATTTACTTTGATCTGACCCAGTTGCAGTGAATTTTCCTTCCTTGCAAACGAACAATTCTTCATGAAGACAAATGGGCAAAATCTCAGTCACCTGAAAAACAATCCAGCCATCAAAAAAGATGGATTCTCCAATGGCTCCAGATAGCTGTCAAGTTTTGTGTTTTGTGTGGTTTACCAACGTTCTTTTTTGTTCAATTTAAGTGTCTCAATATCAGTTTAAGTGTCTCAATAAACTATTCAAGACTTGATAGGAAAAATATAGTTTCCCACCTCAAAAACTGGCTTTTAATAAAAACAGATGTCTGCAATTTTATTTCAAATATGACCCAATAATGGGATTTGACCAACATCAGTTGAAATCGAGTTTTTCAAATAACATGCGTATAATTGGTTTTAATATATCTCAACATATACCATAAGTTAAGAAATTAAATCATCATGAGAACTATAACTTTCAAAGAATGCCTATATCATTTTTTAAAACCAAGAAATCTAATTTTTAGAAAAACTAAATTGCATTAGCATTATAGACAATATGATTTATTCCTGGGAAAAGTCATTATTAAGGTTAGAATTTCAGGATTTTGAAGTTCAATGATTTTTTATCAGTCAGGCTCAAGGCAGGAATACAGAGCCCACCTAGGTAATTTAATAGAGAAAATTTAATATGGGGCACTAGTAACAATAGTGTTGGGAGATTTGAAAAGCTAAACAGGGCACAGAGGCTGGCCAGGGATTATCAGGAGCAGCCGGGCCTGATACACACTCAGGGCTAGAGAGACCAGAGGAGGAGCTGTGTGGCAAGCACCCAGAACTGGAACCAAGAAGAGAGATACAACTTCAGCTGAACACCCCACATGAAGTGCAAAGATGGGGGAAGAACATCTGGCTTTCTCCTACCTCAGACCCTTCAATCTCCTGCTGGTCGTTCCTACTGGGGGAATTTAACTGACAGCCGATTGGCAAAGGGACCTGGGCCAGGTAATTTCCAGGAGTCAAACCCCTGCAAACTGGGCAGTATCACAGAAGAGCTAGAAATGTTTCTGAGTGCACAGAGGAAAATAACCACCAAAATGCACAGATTTTTACATCTTAAAAAGCATGTGGTTGCAGAGGAAACTGCTTCCAGTACAGAACAGTATTCCAGCTAAAAACCACATCGCAAGCCCCAAAGGTCATGCTATGGTACACAAACACAGATACCCAAAATGCACAAGAGCAAAGACTGTACTGTGTTGCCCTCTGGCGGCATATGGATACAAAAATAGAGCAAATAACTGGCCCTGTGATAAATTATAATAATAATAATTATAGCAATAATTATGTTATTATCCATTGTTATTATATATAATTATAACTGATATTTATTAAATATGATAGAAAACATTACAGATGTCTTCCAAAAACCACTCTACCCCTCTTCCTCTGTTTTGCAGCCATATCATGTGGGTGGATGTGACCCCAGCCCTACCTTGATGGGTGGGCCATGATATGTCTCAGCAATTCAAGGAAATCCCATCAACCTTCCAACAGTAGTTCAGAGAGAGTCAGCAAAGCAGGCATAAATCAATCAGCACATGACTTTCCCTTGGCTACAACACTTAGGCAGGGATGATCCATTCAGAACTTCACTTGATAATTATGGAAGTGAAGGTCTCTCTCTCTCTCCTAAGAGGTGAATGAACAAGTATGATGCCTCAATTCCTTTTCAGGTATCTGGGACTATGAGAGAAGCCAGCCTGAAAACAGAGCCTGACCTCCACCTGATACACAGAAGCTCTAGGTGAAAGGCAAAACGATCGCAGAAAAATTAAAACATAGCCTTGATCAAACCATGCCTGAATCACAGTATTTCTGAATATTTCAGATACCTAAGTCAATAAATCCCCTAGATTGTTTAAGCCAGAGTTTGTTTTATTGTTATTAATAATGAAAAACAAATTATTCAGTTTGTTACATGCTTTACATGGGTTATCTCACTTAAATCTGTCAACAGTCTAGGAAAGTAGGTTTGATTACTACCTCCATTTTATAGTCAAGGAATACAACCTGCCTAAATTCCTACAGTTTGTAAAGAGTTTAGAGAGTCTGAATCCGGTCAGTCTGCCTTTATAGCTTCTGCTCCTAACTGCTGCACCAGAGTCACCACACCCTTTTCTGAACCAAAACATTTCTTTAATGGATAGCTCTCTTGGCCTTCAGCAGAAAAGTAAATGACTTTAGGAAGCCAAACACATGAAACATCAGGCAGGTTATGGAATTTTAATGTTTACACCAAAACCAAGTTAAACTAAACATTAAAGCAAATTTAGCAGCTTAAAAAAAATCAGTCAGGGACATTAGGAATCCATGAGCCAGCTTGATCACACCAGATTTAATGTCAAATCTTAAAGAAATAGTCTTAAAGAAGGGTAAAGAAAAGAGGTTATGTCTAAGGCATCTGTATCTTTAAACTGTTTAGCAAACACGTCACTTGGAATAAAGTAAACCCTCAAAGAAATTTTATATAAGACATAAGTTTCGATAAGCAATCCTAGGGAGAGGGTCAGGAAAAAACAGGAGGAAGTAATTATTAAAAGAATAAGACAGCTCAGGCTCCAGCTAGAGGCTGGTGACCACACAGGAGGAGCTTGGTCAAGCAAAGCTGGTTTGATACCTGGATTCGTTACTTACTAGCTGTGCGATATTTGGTAATTCTTTTAATACTTCCCTCTATGCTTAGGTTTTGTTAGTTTTGAAATAAGACTGATACATACCTCAAGGGGTTATCACGATAAGCAAATGAGATATGTAAAGTCCTGGTTCTACCAAATTCTCAGAATATTGTGGTGATCATCATTCAATTTTCAAACTCTCTCCTCCAAACACAGACCCCCATTTCAGATCCCCCCTAACCTGCAAGCAGAGCAGTCTTCTAAAGGCCTAAGCATACTGATCCCCTTCCTGTGGGAGGCAGAATTGTAAAAATGACACCCAAGATTCCACATCCTAATCTTTGGAAACTGTGAATATGATGAGCTAACACTCCCATGATCTTAGCATGTCATATAGCACAGTTGACAGTTGATAGGGAAATTATCCTGGTGGGCCCCGCATAATCAAGAGTCTTTAAAAGCACAGAGCTCTTCCAATGGTAGCAAGAGGGAAAGTCAGAGCACTTTGAAGCATGAAAATGTCTTGCTGCTGGTTTGAAGATGGAGATGACCTCATGAGAAGGAATGCAGATGTTCTCCACGAGCTGAGATGGCCTCTGCCAACAGCCAGTAAGAAACGGGACCTCAGTGGCACCTTTGCAAAATACTGAATTCTGCCAACAACATAAATGAGCTTGGAAGTGGGGTTCTTCTCCAAAGATCCACGAAGGAATGCAGCCCTGACACCTTAATTTCAGCCCTGCAGACCCAGCTGAGCCACGATAGCCTTCTGACCTCCAGGACTGAGCTCTTTTACAGTTGTGTTGCTTTAAGCTATTACATTTTTGGTAATTTGTTACACAGAAATAGAAAACTATACAATTCTGTGGGGAGAGGGGGAGGGGGGAGGGAGAGAGAGAGAACAAATGGAGCAAAAAAGGGGGGCAAAATCAACAGCTGGTGAATCTGAGTTATGGGTATAAGGGAATTTTTGGATTATTCTTGCTACTTTTCTCGAGGTTTGAAGTTACAGAAAAATGGAAAGTTACAAAGAATTAAAGCCCAAGGTATAAAGATAGCCCTTTGGCATCTGAGTAACTTCCGGCAGATAATGTAAAGGCTCAAACCTTCCTTTAAGTTCAGAGCAGTCCTGGGTCGTCTGCCAATGGTGAGCCTTAATGAGGGGACAGTCATCTAGGGACGTGATGATAAACTCAGGTCCACCCGACAGTAGAAGGTCACGTGAGGCTTCTCTTTTTTATTTTGGCATTACCATCTCCCTATGAAAAAAAGAGGGAGAGAGAAAGGAAAGGAAGGAAATGAAGGGAAGGAAGGGAGGGAAGGAAGGAAGAAAGAAAGGAAGGAAGGAAGCAAAGATGATCTTTGCCAGAATCTAATAGTAGACGTTTCATGACTCCTAACCTGGATATTTTGGGGTCATTAAGCTGAGACTGCAGCACTTTATTAATACTGAGTATCCATGTAACAATAAATGCGTGCTAATTCCCCGGGCAATGTCTAAAAGCACATTTGTATGTTGAAAAGATAATTAGTACAACAGCACAAAGGAACTTTTCAGACACCAGCTTTCTGAGTTTACAATACAAAATCTCAAAAATTAATAACAGGGAGTGGGTGTAGCTCAGTGGTTGAGTTCCTGCCTCCCATGTATGAGGGTTCAATCCCCAGTGCCTCCTGAAAAAACATAATAATTACTTATAGGCACAACGAGAATAATACCCTGCTGCCACCCACGAGTGGCCTTCAATAGCTCTTCTAAAGAAAATAAAACAGACATGGGTAAGTGTAGTCTGTTCACTACTGATTTCTCTGCCTTGCACTTACTAGGAAATGCATTTCAGAGAGTCTAGAAATAAGTCAAACTCCACTCAAGTTATGTTTTCAAATATCTTCTAGGTTCATTTTCTCTATTCCCCTGCCAGTTCTCTCACTTCTGCATTTTATATTGTGCTTCCTGGATTAGGTTTCATCTCCACACCTTCTGTCAATAGTATCCTAAGATATTTTGACATTGATTTTCAACATCAATTTCAGTTTGATGCTATCTGGTATGCATTGCAGAACTTCGTCACATCTTTTCTTTCTTTTTTAATTTTTTTTTGCTAAGCTTATTTGAATTCATATATATCCTGATATGTAGAAACATTGTGACACTACAAAGCATTTTCAAATAGAAGAAAACGAGAGTTTCTTTGAGATCCACCACAGTTCTGTCCATGGAAAACCATCTCCCTTGCTTATAGTAACTGCTCAGTGGCCAAAAGGACTAAACTGGGGACTCGATAAACTGCCCTCGGCTCTCTTCAGGCCTGCAGCAAGAGATACACAGGGAAATCCTCAGCTTTCCTCCCAAGAGAAAGAATTTCCATTTTTGAATAATGATAATGATTTTTTAGAAACTTCTTCCCTGTTTGGCTATGAAATCTACATGTCTATAATTTCTAATCATTGTTCTTTATTTGGCCTTTTTACATCTACCTGGGTTAAATTAATCCCCCTTCCGTGTGATTTTGCTTCTAATACTTGAATATACCTCTCTTCTTCCCAGTCCCAAGCATCTCCCTTTTCCAGGGGAAACATTCCAGAGTTTTCAGTAGGTTTACCTATGGGTCCCTTGTACATGGGCATTCTCCTTTGAACCAGAGCATTTGGTGAGCAGCCCTGTCAGAGGGCATCCCAAACTCCCTTTTTTGATCTCTAATTGACAAATTACTTTACAGTGGAATGAGGTATCATTTTTTTGTAGCCTAATGTTATAGAGTATAATAAGACTCCAAAAAGGGAACCAGAGCTACTGTTATTTTGCCAATTATTATTTTGTTCTTCCTGTAATTGCACCTTCTCTGTCCTCTGTCTTTATAAAAATCAGCCAAGCACACACTCCAGACTTTATTATATTAATGGAGGTATGCAGGTGTGTATTTTTGGAAGGATTGTATTTCTATTAAAGCATAATTCCATCTGAAAACTGTAAGATTCTATAAACATTCACAGGCCAGTAGAGAAGACTTCAAATGTGAAATTAACTGAAGTAACTGATCCTCTATAATCTCTCATTTTATAGTTGCTAGATTTTATCAGATATTCATATAAAACCATTGCTTCATTTTAAATAAAACACACAGTCTATTGCATTCAACTGTCAATCCATCCCTATGTGGATGCAAATGCATTTACCTTTATATGTTCTCTTAAAGAAACGACTACGTTAAATATAAAATTGCATATTTCACTTTCAAACATGCAGTTATGTGAGAATTGATACGGGTCAAATGCAAACAAAATGGTACTAAAATTAAAAAAAAAAATTTAACCATATTCTGCATCAGTTATCAGGTTAATGTCCTCACAATACTTGGACTGCAAGTCTATGAATGTTACACTATTTTATTATAATTAATACACTGAGAAATTTTCTTTGAGATCCCAGGGAAGCCCAAGACCCTGGTAATCTTACTGTGATCATCTGACCCAAATCAAAGTATTTACAGTGATCAGCTCTACAGAGAATGAGTGATGGCTCCACCCTAAACTCAAACTCCTGAGTGAAAACAGGAAGCTGCCAATTTTCTCATGCTAAAATGACACTGCTGTGATTCCACATATCTATGTTTTTAAGACACATTTTTAAATGTTTTATTTAGAAAATTATGATATATTAATATTTAATTCTCTCAGATGTGAAATTTGAGTGAGCAAAGAAATATATCCCATTGGTCCTAGCATCCTTTTATACATTAACCTTTCCAGGTGAAAAGCCATATTTTCAGTGACTGACGTGTAAAATGCAGCAACAATGTTTTGTGGAGCAGAATTGGAATTTTGAACTTAGTATCAGTTTATTTTTTGCACTTTGGGAAAATGAACAGTTTTGGTTTAGATGTCATTGTCCTTCCTCACATTCTGAACGAGAATGTTCATATCATTTGCAAAGAGAAACCGAGGTCTGTATTTAAGACTGTGATATAATAGAGAGAAAAATAAGTGTGCTTACCATATACAAATGCTCTTGATTTAAACCCTTGACTTACTGCAAAATTAAAATCACCATTCCAGCTAGATCTGCTTATAAATTCCCTTCATTTTCAGAAATCATTGCTCTCTTCCTAATGCCTCTCTGTGGTTAGGACCAGCTGTTCTTATTACTAAAAAGCTGGATAGGAAAATATCTGGGAAAAAATGATTTCCACGGGGAAATATGTTTCACCTTTTGCCAAAAAAAAAGGAAGAGAGGCCTGAATGTCTACAGGTGAGCAATGTTCCTTATTCGTTTTTGCTTGTTTTTTTTTTAAATAGCATCACAATATTGCAGATCCCACATTTCCAGGAAATAGAACTTTTGTAAGGGTTTGACTCTTTCAAAATGTTACAGTCACATTTACTGTTGTTGTTGATTAGTGTGACATGAATGCTTCAGCTGTTTTTAAATCTAATCTTCCCATCTAAAAAATACTTTCAAATAATAGATTGTGGGGGGACGGATGTGGCTTAAATGGGTGGGCGTCCGTCTCCCATATGGAAGGACCCGGGTTCAATCCCTGGGACCTCCCTGTAAAAAAAAAAAAAAAAAAAAAATAGATTGTGAAGAACTGTAAATATTTCTGTTTTAAACCCCTTGCTCCCTGGTACTGAGATACTAACCTGCTCCCTCTATATTCTTTCTTGGCGCCAACAATTCCAAAAACATTAGGTAAAGGATGGAAATAGGCCAAATTGCAAAGAAAAATAACTCCATGATATGTGGGCCCAGGACTGCATAGCTTATACCAAATGTAAGCTATGGAAACCTAAGTAGATATCCAGTATGAAGCCTGCATTGCATGATTTCAATTTTAAAAATACACACACACACATATATTATGTATACACAGATATAGACATTTATAAAATCTGAGAGAAATCTTAGAAATTTCACAAACCAAATTGCTAATAGTAGTTTCTTCTGGGAGTTGGAATTGGAAGGGGGAAGGGTAGAAATTGCATTTTTGTTCCTATGCCTTTTTCAGTTTTTTCACATTTAAAACAAACAAAGGAAAACAAGTGGAAAATAACTGCTGTTGCTAATAGTAGCCTTGTAGTGAAATTCTGCCTGAAACAATGGCACAAACTTATGTAGACCTACGATCCGATGGCTGATATCAAGTGCTTTCTCATGTGTCCTCTCTCGAGTTTCTCGTGCGGCGCTACCCAGTTGTAAGATAGATATTCTCATTTTCATTTTACTGGTTAGTACAAAGAGACTCAAATTCTGTTAACAGGCTTCAATGCTTTCATATGGGGATGAAGTATCAATTGGACCCAGGCCTTCTAAAATCAAATATACACCTGTTTCTTCTAAATCCCACCTTTACAATAAAACAACCAAATGTTCTAGGTGCATTTCATTCAGAAAATGCTCAGTCGGTGATGTTCCAGGAAACCAAATGAAGTCAACATGTGTTTCAGAAATCATTTCAGAGAGGCACCATAACAAGCCCAGATAATTATTTCTAGAATCTAATACTGACCAAGAAAATTTTATGTCGGTGTATTTTGAAAAGGCAGTCACTGCTGCCAACTTCAGTACGTTCATAAGCCTCAATGATTTACTATTATTATCATCATCATTATTTGCTTATTTCAGGTCAAGAATGTATTTAAGTGGGTTTGCGAGTTTCTTTCAATTTATGACTCTTTTCCTGGATGTCCCTTGTTTTGTCCTTCTATGTTTGTCTGGTCTTCAGTCATACAAAGAGTCATTATTTCTCCACTGTGGTGTCTGTGGCTATTCTGAAATATTCATAGTACATTAATTGTTATGCCTGGATAACAGATCTCAGCAATGGCATATTCTAAATGGGGTAATGCTCAAGTTTATTATATACCAACTATATCTGGCACATAAACTAGCATTTGCATCATACCTTGGCTATTAAATGCCATAAAAGTCTCTGTCCTCAGAAAACTAGGGTAAACTATAGCATAGAAATTAAATAAATACTTACTAAGAAAGCTCTCAAGTCAGAAGCACCAAGGGCATATCATAATACTGATGTGACCACATATCAATGACATGCTTCCTTGACACTCGGTCACACACCCAAAAAGCAAGTGAAACAACAGTTCTCAGGGAAAACTTCCTGCAGAAAGGATGGGTAGAAATAATGAAAGGGCAACAGGGAGTGGAGACCATTTTATACATAAGCAAAGGCGCAAAAGTGTGAGTTATTATGCAACTTAAAGTCTTTGCCCCTTGGGGCATCTCTGGAGTTAGAAGCCCTCTAGTTGCTTCTAGTTTAAGTACCTGTGGCAGTTTGATATAGTTATGAATTCCAAAAATAGATATGGATTATGCTTGTAAACTAGTCTCTTCCTCTGGGTATGATTAAGTTATGATTAGGGCTTTACTTGGGCAACGTCAGTAGGGTGTTGAGCCCTGGCCCTTGGTGGATGGGGTCTCAAAGATAAAAGTCATGGCAAAGGACAGAGTTGGAGTTTTGACATTGGAGTCTTGAGCTGGAGCCCCAGGAAGTAAGCACACAGAGGAGCTTGGTCGTGAGGAATGAGAGAAGGCCCCGGGAAAAGAGACGAGCTGTTTGCCTGATAGTCTACAGCTGGCCTTGTGGAGAGCACAAGCAGCTGAACCTGGAGAGAATCAAGGCCTGGGAAGAGAGGAACCCAGGAAGCCGGAACCCTCCCAGAGTTGGGTGAGGGAAGTAACTTATGCTTTATGGCTGGGTAACTGTAAGCTTCTACCCCAAATAAATACCTTTTATAGAAGCCAACAGACTTCTGGTATGTTGCATCAGCACCCCTTTGGCTAACTAATACAGTACCTATTCCTGTTTGCCACCAGAGAAGCCTGAAAGCTAGAGGCCCAGAATGATTTCTTTCCCCTTAGACCAGGAGTCATATAAACTGGGGGTGCCTTAGAATTACCGTGTCCATCACCTTAAGAAACAGATGCCCAGGGTCGACTGAAATGATTCTGATCCAGTTGGTCTAGGCAGCATGATGCCCAGATCTTGGAATTTTATAAAGGCCTCTGGGGGATCCAAACGAGAAGCCAGTGATGAGAGTCTCTGCTTTAGGGCATAATTCTCAACACTGCTACTTTAGAATATCTTGACGAGCTTGTAAAACTACTAATGCCTCAGCCCCTCTCCAGAGAGCCTATTTAATTGGCCTCTATAGGGTTCCAATGTCAATATTTTTCTAATCTCCCCCGAGTGATTCTATGTGCCTGGAGAACACCACAATGGAGAACCCCAGCTTTAGAATCTCCCACTTTAACTGAGACTTTAACATAAGACTTGTTAGTCTTATGAGGCTCATTAAATGTACAGTCCGCCAGCATTAGAAAGAGATTAATGCAAACAGAAGTCAATATGGATGTACATGTAGGTAGATAATTACTTTCCAAAAATTGGCACGTGATATGAATATAATGTGTCTGACATAATTGCAAACTCCGGAAACTGGCCCCCTCTACTCCTTGAATGAAACCCAATAATTTTCCCACTCATTTCTAGTCCTAACAGTCTAACTTTATCAGTTAATATGACTAGTACAATGTAATAGTAAAAACATGGAACTTCATTTTTAAGCAGTTTTATTGAGATATATTCACACGCCATGCAATCCATCTAAATTGTACAATGACTCTCAGTATAATCATAGAGTTGTACATTTATCACCATATTCAATTTTACAACATTATCATTACTCCAAAAAGGAAAACCCCATCCTCCTTATGCCCCACTATTGTTGACACTTAGCATTGATGTGGTACCTTTGTTATAACTGATGAAAGAATATTAAAACATTGCTGTTAACTATAGTCCATAGTTTGCATTAGGTATATTTTCCCTATCATTAACCTATCATTAACACCCTGTAATAATGATGTACATTTGTTATAGTTCATGAAAGAACATTCTTATATTTGTACTATTAACCACAGTCATAGACCCCATAGGGTTCACTGTGTCATAGAGTCCCACGTTTTATCCTCTAGCAAAGCCTCTAGTGGCATACACGACCACGAACTTCCCCTTTCAACCACATTCACACACAATTCAGTGTTGTTAATTATAGTCACAATAATGTGTTACCATCACCTCCATCCATTTCCAAACATTTACAATCAACCTAATTAGAAATTCTGTACAAATTAAGCATCAGCTCCCCATTCTCTGTCTTCATTCTATCTCCTGATAACCTATATTCTAGATTCTAACTTCATGTGTTTGCTTTTAAGAATTACTTCATATTAGTGAGATCAAACAATATTTCTACTTTTGTGTCTGGCTTATTTCACTCAACATAATGTCCTCAAGTTTCATCCATGTTGTTGCATGCATCGGGAATTTATTCCTTCATACCACTGAATAATAAATATTCCATCATATGTATATACCACATTTTGTTTATCCATTCATTGGTTGATGGTCGCTTGGGTCGCTTCCATTTTTTGGCAATTGTGAATCATGCCACTAAGGGTGTGCAGATGTCTGTTCACATCCCTGCTTTCAGTTCTTCTGGGTATACACCTAGTAGTGAGATTGCCACATCATATTATAATTCTATACTTAGCTTCCTGAGGAATCACCAAACTGTCTTCAGTAGTGGCTACACCATTTTACATTCCCACCAGCAGTGAATAAGTGTTCCTGTTTCTCCACATTTGTAGTCTTCTAATTTTTAATAGGTGTGAAATGATATCTCATTGTAGTTTTGATTGGCATTTCCCTGATAGCTAGTGATGTTGAGCATCTTTTCATGTGCTTATTGGCAATTTCTATTTCCTCTTTGGAAAAATGTCCATTCAAGTCTTTTACTTATTTTTTAATCATGTGGTTTGTCTTTTTATTGTTGAGTTGTAGAATTACTTTATATATTCTGGATATTAAACCCTTTTTGGATATGTGGTTTCGAAATATTTTCTCTCATTGAGTAGGCTGCCTTTTCACATTCTTGACAAAGTCTTTTGAAGCACAAAAGTTTTTGGTTTTTTTTTTTAAATTTTGGGGTGGTTCCATTTATCTATTATTTCTTTCATTGCTTGTGTTTTTGGTGTAAGATCTAAGAAACTGTTGCCTACCACAAGATCTTCAAGATGCTTCCCCAAATTGTCTTCTAGGAGTTTTATGGTCCTAGCTCCTATTTTTAGGTCTTTCATCTATTTTGAGTAAATTTTTATATAAGGTGTGAGATAGGGGTCCTCTTTCATTTTTTTGGATATGGATATCCACTTCTCCCAGCACTATTTGTTGAAGAAATATTCTGTCCCAATTGAGTAGGCATGGCAGCCTTGTCAAAAATCAGTTGACCGTAGATGTGAGGGTCAATTTTTGAACTCTCAATTTGATTCCATTGGTCAATATATCTATCTTTATGCCAATACCATGCTGTCGTGACCACCATAGCTTTGTAAAGTGCTTTAAACACAGGATGTGTGAGTCCTCCAACTTTGTTCTTCTTTTTCAAGATGTTTTTGGCTATTCAGGGTCCCTTACCCTTCCAAATAAATTTTATAACTGGAATTTCATTTTTGCAAAGGAGGCTGTTGGAACTTTGATTGGGATTGCATTGAATCTGTAAATCATTTTGGGGAGAATTGACATCTTAACAATCCATGAACATGGAATGTCCTTCAATTTATTTAGGTCTTCTTTGATTTCTTTTAGCAATGTTTTGTAGTTTTCTGTGTACAGATTCTTTATATACTTTGTTTAATTTATTCCTAGATATTGATTCTTTTAGTTGCTATTATAAATGGAATTTTTTTCTTAATTCCCTCCTCAAATTACTCATTACTAGTGTATAGAAACTCTACAGATTTTTTGTGTTGACCCTCTCTCATGCCATATCACTGAACTAGTTTGTTAACTTTGTTGTAGATTTTTCAGAGCATTCTAAAATAGGATCATGTCATCTGCAAATAGTGAAAGTTTTACTTCTTCCTTTCCAATTTGAATGTTTATTTCTTTTTCTTGCCTAACTGCTCTGGCTAGAACTTCTAGCACAATGATAAATAACAGTGGTGACAGTGGGCATCCTTGTATTTTTCAGATCTTAGAGGCAGAGTTTTCAGTTTTTCATCGAGTACAATGTCAACCATGTTTTTTTTCTTACATGCATTTTAACATGTTGAGGTTGTTTCCTTCTATTCCTGTCTTTCAAAGTGCTTTTTTTTTTAATCAAGAAAGGGTGCTGAATTTTGTCAAACGCCTTTTCTGCATCAATCGAGATGATCATGTGGTTTTTGATCATATGGTTTTAACCCTTGGATTGTCAATGTCATGTATGACATTGATTTTCTTGTGTTGAACCAGCCTTTTGATGCCTGGGATAAAACCCACTTGATTGTGATGTATAATTCTTTTAATGTGCTGTTGGAATTAATTTGCAAGTATTTTGTTGACAATTTTTGCACCTATATTCATAGAGAAATTGGTCTGTAATGTGCTTTTCCTATAGTATCTTTATTTGGCTTTGATATTAGAGTGATGGTGACTTCCTTGAAGAGTTAGGTAGTGTTCCCTCCTCTTCAATTTTTTTGAAAGAGTTTGAGCAGGATTGGTATTAATTCATGGAATGATTGGTAAAATTCACCTGTGAAGCCATCTGGTTCTGGGCTTTTCTTCCTTGGGAGGTTTTTACTGACTGCTTAAATCTCTTATAATTCTTCTGTTGAGGTATTTTATTCCTTCTAGAGTCAGTATAGACTGTTCATATGCTTCTGGGAATTTGTCCATTTCATCAAAATTGTGTGATTTGTTGGCATACCGTTTTTCATAGTAACCTCTTATGAGACTTTTTATTTCTATGGGATCAGTAGTAATATCCCCCTTCTCATTTTTTTTTTATTTATTTGCATCTTCTCTCATTTTTTTCTTTGTCAGTCTAGCTAAGGGTTTGTTAATTTTAGTGATCTTCTCAAGAAACCAAATTTTAGTTTTATTAATTCTTTACATTTTTTTAAATTCTCAATTTCATTTATTTCTGCTCTAATCTTTGTTATTTCTTTCCTTCTGCTTGCTTTGGGATTAGTTTGCTGTTCTTTCTTTAGTTGCTCCAGGTATGCAGTTAGGTCATTGATTTTAGCACTTTCATCTTTTTTTAATTTAAGTGTTTAGGGATATAAATCTCCCTCTCAGCACTGACTTCACTGCATCCCATAAGTTTTTATATACTGTGTTTTTGTTTTCATTTGTCTCAAGATAATTATTGATTTCTCTTGAAATTTCTTCTTTGACCCACTGATTGTTTGAGTGTGCTGTTTAACCTCCATATATTTGTGAATTTTCCAGTTCTCCTCCTGCTATTGATTCCTAGCTTAATTCCATCATGGTCAAAGAAAGTGTTTTGTATAATTTCAGTCTTTTAAAATTTAATGAAGTTTGTTTTGTGATCCATCCTATGATCTATCTTGGAGAATGATGCATGTTCACTTGAGAAGTTGTATATCTGCTGATTTCAGGTGCAATGGTCTGTATATGTCTGTTAGGTCTAGTTCATTTATCATATTATTCAAGTTCCGTTTCCTTATTGATTTTCTGCCTAGGTATTCTATCTATTGATGAGAGTGGTGTATTGAAGTGTCCAACTATTATTGTAAAAACTTCTATTTCTCCCTTCAGTTTTGCAGTATTGGCCTCATGTATTTTGGGGCACCCTAGTTAGATGCACAAATATTTGTGATTGTTATTTCTTCTTGGTGGATTGCCCGTTTTAGTAATATATAGTGTCCTTCTTTGTTTCTTATAGCAGTCTTGCCTTTAAAATCTATTTTGTCTGATATTAGTATGGATACCTCAGCTCTTTTTTGGTTACTGTTACCATGGAATATCTTTTTCCATCCTTCCTCTTTCAACCTATTTGTGTCCTTGGGCCTAAGATGAGTCTCTTATAGACAGCATATAGATGGATCATACTGTTTTATCCATTCTGCCAATCTGGGTCTTTTGATTGGGGAGTTTAATCCATTAACACTCAATGTTATTACTATAAAGGCAGTACTTCAACCATTTTATCCTTTGGTTTTTTATGTCACATCTTATTTTTGGCTCTCTTTTTATCCTTTAACTACCATTATTTATATTCTTCATTTCTATACTCTCCTTCACAACTCTCTCATCTGTCTTTTCCTTTCAGCCTGCAGAACTCCCTTTAGTATTTCTTGTAGCACATGTCTATTGCTGATGAACTCTCTCAGTTTCTGTTAATATGCAAATATTTTAAACTCTCCCTCATTTTTGAAGGACAGTTTTCCCAAATAAAGAATCCTTGGCTGGCAGTTTTACTCTTTCAGTATCTTCACTACATCATGCCACTGCCTTCTCACCCCTATAATTTCTGCTGAGAAATAAGCACATAATCTTATTGCTTTGCCCCTTTACATGACACATCATTTTTCTCTTGCTGCCTTCAAGATCCTCTGTTTATCTTTGGTATTGGATATTCTGATTAGTGTTTGTCTCAGAGTAAGACTTTTAGGATTTAATCTGTTTGGAGTATGTTGCGCTTCTTGGACAATATATTTAAATCTTTCATAAAAGTTGGGAAATGCTTGGCCATTATTTCATCAAATATTCTTTCTGCCCCTTTTCCCTTATCTTTTTGCTCTAGGACTCACATCACATGTATATTTGTGTGCTTCATGCTGTTATTCAATTCCCTGAAACCCTGCTCAAGTTTTTTCCATTCTTTTCTTTATCTGTTCTTCTGTCTCTTTGATTTTGGATGTCCTTTCTTCTAGTTGGCTGATACTTTCTTCTGCTTGTTCATATGTGCTCTTTTATGCCTCTACTGCATTTTTAATCTCGTCTATTGTGCCTTTCATTTCCATAAGTTCTGTTATTTTTCTTTGCGTGTTTTAAAATTCTTCTTTATGCTCACCTAGTGTCTTCTTAATATCCTTTATCTCTGTAGCCATATTTTCCTTCATATTCTTGAATTTATTTAGGATATTTATTTGAACGTCTTTGATTAATTGTTCCAAATTCTATATCTCCTACAACTTTTTAATTTGTTCTTTGACTGGCCAGCCATGTCATCCTGTTTCTTGTGTGATTTGTAATTTTTTCTGATGTATGGGCATTTGATTATCTTGAAGAGTTTACTCTGAAGGTTGGTTTCTCTCTCTTGTCTAGGGTTTTGGTGTTGATTGCCTTTATAAGGCTCTTTTTGACATTCAGTTCATCAGTATTTCCCAGCCAAAACAGGGCCAGGGACCACAAAGGGGGGCATAGACCAGTTACAAAGGGTCCTGGGGACAACAATGCCAAAAAGCCTTTTTTTTTTAGCTCCCCCAGGCTGCACTTTCCTGGCCTGCCCAGCAGATGGCACTCTTCTGCAACCTACTCCCCACAGCCCTAAGAAGCAGGGTGTTTTTAGGCCTCTGCCTGCTCCACCTCTGACATAGAGTCAAAACAATGGCACAGGGGTGCTCATCCAGGATGAGCTAAAACAGCGGGACCCAGTGGTTTAAATCTGCCAGCTGTATGAGCTCATAGCTAGATGACTACAGGGCCACGTTCCCCCCATTTGTGGGGAAGAGGGCTTCCTTGGCTCTCCTAGTTAGCAGCAGCCTAACAGGCAGGGACTGGACTCAACCTGAAGTTGCTTGCCTCCAGAGTGGGGAATGAGCGGAATGAGTTACTAACAGTCTTTCACTACAGTTTCTCAGTCTTTTCACCTCGCTCTTTGCTGGATGCTGTATACTATTCCCCTTGTCTCTGGAGCCGCAGCACAGTTGTTTCAGACAGTTTCTGTCTGTCCACTAGCTGTTTTTGGAAAAGGAGTGAGCCCTGCAGCTCCCTACTCTACAATCTCCCCTAACTTCATTTTAAATTAAATTTTTCTCACTCCCTGCTCTAGCCTACCCCAGATGAATCCTGCCTTGGGTAACGGAGCACATGTGACTTCTTTATGTCCCTGTTTTGCCACCTGCAGCCTACTTACCTCAGATTCTGACCTTTCCATGGCTAGAGAAAGGAGACCACGGGGCGTGTTTCTTACTTGAATTGTGCTCTGATGATCTGGAATTAAAGGTTAACAAACTGGTTCTTCTTCTAGTAAGATGCTTTTGAAGGCAGCTAGGAGACCCCATACCTAGGGAACATCCTCCTGCTAATTTGTAACAACCCTACCTTTCAGAATCTTACTACTGAAGCATTTTCCGTCAATTTGTGAGGCTGCCCCTCAGTCAGGATCCCCTAAGAAAAGGCTCCTGTTTTTCTGTGCTATCCATTTGCCTCAGGGGAAAATAATCACATCTCCTTGCAATGCCAAATGCTGGGAATGTAGCTGTTCCAACTGCTGCCCACTCTCCCTGCCTGGCCATGGCCTGAGCCCCAGACTCTGATTTTGCTTTTGGTCTCCCAGGCACAGATCATACATGCAACCCATGTTTTCCTGTAGACACCGTGAGACATGTGTCCAACTCCTGAAGTGATAGGGAGCAGTCCTGTCTTCCCTGTGTGGGAGAGGAAATGCCCTGCAGCATTGACAGATATTCTGCAGAGCCATTGTCTCTGTACCCCCTTCAACCTCAACATTCTTTATACCCTCAAGGGGGTACTAGGCAAAAGAATAGGCACAAACAAACCACCAACAGTTGCCACACCCCTTGCAAGCTCTGCGAGGAGGTTTTACACTCTTTACCGGTTATTTTGTCCTCAGCTTTTGGAGGCCTCAAGCAAGGCAGGAAGAGTTCTTATTTTTAGCATCCAGTTACAAATTTATATATGGTTTTGTTCTGTGATATCATTGTTAATTGTTGAACATATTTCCAATTCCTTTTGATGACATTTAGTTTGTTTCTGGTTTGGGTGCAGTACTATGATAAATATTCCTAGAGCTATACATTGGTGTATATTTAGGATAATTTTTTTTCAGGAGAAATTCCTGGATGTGGAGCTCCTATATCAATGAGCTTGAAAGATACTTGGAATATTTTTAACTTGTTAACAAGTTAAGAATACCTAGTTCCCCAAACTCAAGAAAAAAAGCAAAAACAAAAACACAAAACTGGATGCATTTTAAAAAATCAAGTTGATGTGTGAAAATGTTAGCTCTTTCTGGGTTTTAATATGCAAACACATAACTCTTAACTTCAGTGATTATATTACCTTAAGGGAGGCTGAGAAAAATTAAGGCTGCAATCACAAAGCAAGCAGATTATAACCCTGTGAAAGCAAGCAGCCAGGCAGTGAGGGATCTGAGAATGTTCTTTCCAAATCCGACATCTAACATAGGTCTTGTGGCTTAAAAGTATCTAAGCAAGATAAGCAAAGCAGAACCAATAATGTGCTTTCCCTAAAAATAAAAGATTTTTAATAGCAAGCTAAGTTTCAGAATAGCATTTTTTACACATCAAAACCTTTAAAAAGCTCATTTCAGGCTGAAGAGTTATATATCTATAGCATTTTTCCAATTTATCCATGATAATTGAAAGCTAAGTTTCAACAAATCCATATTCCACATTACCACACTGTTTCATAATCACAGTAGTGAAAAACATGGTTTCACAAATGGAGGCTTTGAATATTATTTCTCCAATTCATTATTACTTTAATCTTCCTAAATTTCTTCACAACAAACATTATGAATATCATCAATTCTAGGTTATAACATCACTAAATTAATGCTTATTAAGTCCTAAAACATATTTTAATCCTTCTTTTAAAAGTTCTTAGTTCCCTTTTGATGTTGGAAAAAAAATATTGTAAAAGTTGCTAATCAATATGGAAATTTAGTGTATGACAAAGATGTGTCATGTCAAATCTGTGAAGAACAGATAGACTATTTTTTTAAATGGTGTTAGGATAACTGCTTAGTGGTTGGAAAAAGATAACATGAAAGCATGCAAACATTAGAAGAAAGCAGGCACGAATTTCTCTATAACCTAGTAGTAGGAACAGCTTTTATTACATATGACTCAAAATCTAGCACCGGGGCGGAGGTAGGGAATGGGAAGTTAAGGCTTAAATTGTGCAAAGTTTCTACATGGTGTGATAGAAAAGTTTTGGTAATGGATGGTGGTGATGGTAGCACAACACTGTGACTCTAACTAACAGCACTAAATTATATACTTGAATGTGGTTAAAAGGGGAAATTTTAGATTGCATATATGTTACAAGAATAAGAATTTTTAAAAAACAAAGGATTGTACAGCACAGTGAAACCTAAGTTAAACCACAGACTATAGTTAATAGTACAATTATAAAAATGTTCTTTCATGAATTGTGACAAATGTAACATACTAATGCAAGATGTTCATAATAAGGTGGTATATGGGGACTCTATTTTATGCATGATTTTTCTGTAAACCTACAACTTCTCTCATTAAAAAAATCTAGTAACAATACAGGAAAAGATCGATAAGTCTGACCTTATAAAAAATACTTACATGGCAAAAACACAAAAGCAAATAAAAAGGCAAATGAAAAAGTGGGAAAACATTTGGGACTTATATCAAGCCAAAGGATTAATATCCCTAATATATAATGAGCACCTAAAAATAGAGAATATCCTAATAGGAAAATGCTCAAGAACCATGCATATAGAATTCACAGACAAATACAAATGGTCATTAAAAATAGATGTGTTCAACCTCATAATAAGAGAAATATAAATTAAAAATACACTGAAATACCACTGTATTTATTGTATGGGAGCAGGGAATTGACAACTCACTCGGTTGACAAGATTTGAGAAAACAGGCACTTGTATACAATAATCTCTATACAAGGGAATATAGCAATACAGAACACAACTGCATCAACATATAGCTTTTGGACACGGCCTCCCTAGTGGGACAAGATGAGGTCAAGACTAAATGCTGCTCTGGTACTACCTAATAAAGGTTCAAAGCAAATCCAAAGGAATCAAATTGTTCCCAAGTAACTAATCCCTAAAAGTCAAAAGCAAAGTGAAACAGATAAACCTAACTACCAGACTGATTGCTTAACCACCCTGAGAGTATTTATTTCAAATGAATTTAAAACGCAACAATTTGACTAGTGAGATAGAGCATCAGGATAAAAACAAAGTTAAGAAATCTTAAATTATTTTGAGTAATATCAATTATAACACTGATAGCATTAATCTGAAACTATTATATATACACACACAGACTCATGGACATAAGAGAGTAAAAAAAAATGAGGAATTGCGTTAATCAACATTTTATTGTAAAAGGCATATAAATATAAAATCAAAGAAGTTAAAAATATAAAATAGCAAATTTGAATTCGACTTACAGTATGAAGTTGTATATTTTCTGAAAAAAAATATTCTTAACAACATTCATCGAAAATGCCTGGAAATAATTATTCAGACCCAGAAGCAGTGAGCCCACCAGCACCCAAATTTTTACAATTAAGTACCATTTCCTACTATAAAGAACAAGGGCACTTTGAACAAATAATTGATTTTAGGTCTAGGGCAGGAAATGTAGAAGATGAGTCTGGAGAACTCTGTATCAGAAGTCAAAAGTGCTATTAAAGATGGGGTGATTTGGCATTAAAAAGAATAACTACAGTGAATTAAAACACATAAAAATGTTAATTCCAAGAATTGTGACAATTAAAAAAGCTCAGTTTTTACTTTTAGAGGATACTTGGGAATTATTTTATTAATCTGAAAATTACTAATTAAGGGGAATGAACATAACATTTTTCTACCTTTCTTTCCCCCCACCTTGGGATAATCAAATTGCTGTTGAGGGGGAAATCTTATTTACAGAAAAATTCTAGTTATTTATAAAGGAATTATTAAACTCAAAAATACTATTTTGTCACCCTTGACAAAAATATTGATTCTAAGCAATATTCACCAATAACTACTATAAGTAAGTGAAAAAGTGATGGAGAAATTTATAACAATGGGTCACAGTGACAACACCTGATGTCACTTATCCCATTTGGCATCACGAAAGAGAGACAATGAAACATTTTGTGTCCCTTGGTGTGATACAACAGTAGGTGATGTGATGCCTCACCTATGAGGTGCTCTTGCCAACATACTGACCTTGAATCTCATCCAGCTTCTAGCTATAACTACAGTTTGTATGACACTCAGAGGATAGAAAAACATGCTAAATAATATCAAGGGAATGTAATCAGTCAAACTCAAAGTGTGGGAGATTCTAGAGAGCCAACCATCTGGATTCGTTAACAAATAAATTATAACATAATAACAAGTACTGTAAACCTATAAAACAACAGATCTTAAAGACATATCAGTCAAATCAATTGAGTGGCCTTATTTGAATCCTGATTTAAGACATATTATATATGCCATACCAAACATTAAAGATATTGCAACGAGGAATAAGAGACAGTCCCTGGCCCTAAGGTACTTAAAATCTAAATGAGGCTAGGAATGGTTTGTGAGTGGGACTTTTTCTATCTGTTAGTTAATCTTTCTTTCTACCATGGATCTTTGTAAAATATTCTCTAGACCAGCACTGTCCAGTATGCTGTCCATAGCTACATATTGCTAATTGAGCACTAGCAATGTGGGATGAAGAAAACACATTTTTATTTTTATTTTATTTTAATTAATTTAAATTTAAAAACTGATAATTCAGTTTTTGGAATTGAACACTGATCAACTAATTCCAATGAAAATTTAGCATATGAATCAAGCTAAATAATACATTCTGGCTTTTGAAGATACTATGAAAAAAAATGTAAAATAGCTCATTAATAATTTCTATATTATTACCTATTGAAACGATAATGTTTTGTACATACTGGGTTAAATTAAATGTATTCTTAAGTTGATTTCACCTGTTTTTTTTTTTTTTCTTTTTTTCCATTTTAATGTTGCTATTTTAAATTTTAAAATACATATGTGGCTCATATTATATTTCTTTGGTCAGCAATTCTCTAGCATTCATCAGAGTGACTAGTAATCATTTATTTGCATGTCTCTCTTTCCTACTAGACTTTGAGCTCCTTGAGGGCAGGAACTGTGGACTCTTCATCTTGGTTTAATTAGTGCTCGATACATAATAAACACTCAAATACTGGAGAAAAGAAAAATCAGGTAAAAATGTTTTGCTAAGAGCTTGTCAGGGAGTGCAGATGGGTGAAACCTGATGGAGAGGGATTCCGCTGAACTCACGGTCAATTGTTGTTTTGTTTATATCACCTTGTATGAGGTATGGTAAGGCCAGATGCAGATCAAGAGAGACGGAGACCTGAGAGTTTGAAAGGTTTTTCATTCTCACAGTTCCCTGGGCAGAAGGCAGCGTGCCAGCAGGGCACACAAAGGGGAGGCAAAACAGCTCAATGAGCCAGAGCAGACGCTGATAACCCACAGGAGCATGCTATCGTTTTCTACTGAAACATAACATTTCTCCCTACAGTCACTCTCCTTTGGATCAAAGGTAATCCCAAAAAAGATCATTCCTGATCATAAAATAAGGCAGGTTCCATTAAATTTGGCCTGATTATTTACATAGGCGCAGCAAGAATGGTGATTAGATAGAGAGCATCTGCTTTTCTAAGCAGATTACGCATATGGTTAAGAAAAACCTTTTGCAAACTCTTACTAAGATCAGACCAAGAAAATGGACATTTTACCAGAGAAAAAACAAATTATAGATTGCATGAAGATACTGCCTGATGAGAAAATTCTTAAAAATCTTATAAACCTATCAAACCTTAGCCAACTTTGACCATGATAAATACAATTCCTTTGCTGCAAACATTCTACAACTTCCTATATCCATTCAGGTTTTGCCCTACTTATTCTTGTTTCTCATTCTGCAACAACCAATCATTTTACTTTAGGACAAAACTTCTCTCTTTTTCCGTATTAAAAACACATCCTGCATACCTTACATATTTAAGTTACCAAAAAGATCTTGGGTGCTGTCTTCAAGCCAACATTTTAAAAAAACTTAATTACTATTGAAATACAATTTGTCAGAATAAAACAATTTGGTTAAACACAAAATTACATTTTCATCATCTTAGAGATCTAGTAGATATAATGTTAGCTTTGATCAGTAAATCTGTATACATTTGGGAAGAAAATACCCAAGTAGAATAAATTATATGCTTGTATTGTAGTCCTGTTTGTCAAAGGCTTATCTGAATTATGTGAACTTGAATTTTTTTAAAAACATTTGGGTTTAGTTCTATGGGTACTCTTTTTTTCATTGGAAATATTAGAAGTTTGGTTTCTTTAATTTCTTGTACTTTAAGAGTATTAATTTTTATATAGATGTATATTTATCTTTAAGCCAACTTGAATATACCTCTTTTAAGGAGTTTTGTAAGTAAATTTTGTAATACCATTTGGAAGTAGGAAAATATCCTACATCAAATATACAGGCACAAATAGAGAGCTTATAGCTTCAATTTAAAAATTTTCAGCCATGAGACAGACATAAAAATTCAGAGACACAGAAAATATAGAAATACAAAACTCACTAATATATATAAGATATTTTTCAGTCTTGCAATTTCTTAGTAGACTCTGAGTACCAATTAAAATAGGCATCCCATTCAGCCTGTTTAGTTCAGCGGCCCTTTTCCTTGAGTGCGTCTCTGAGATGAGAAAGTTTGTCTAATTGTAATGTACTCTATAATGGTCATTGCAATTCTAGGCTGTCTTTGATGAGATTTTGCCATTTTGTTAGATAGGTACAGCTTCTGGACC